>BGPR01031396.1:0-18073 GCA_013235015.1 Araneus ventricosus | reverse complement strand
TATTCGAACTGTGAGAAAAAATAAGAAATTTCATATTTTTAAATTCGAGTAAGTAGAAATATTACAGTATTTTTGAATCATCGGTCAGAAAATCATAGTTATGAGACGCTACTATTTTCACATCACCTTTGGAAAACTCTAGAATGAAATTCTACTGAACCATTTGATTTTTTGGAGGAGCATTCACTTTATTGACGTTTCAATAATAAGAAATGCTTGTGGTATTAAACATACTGTTATTAGTTTCGTTTTTCCATCACCGGCAATTTTCCTCCAGCAAATGAAAATGGACAGAACTTTTTCCATTCCTAATGCATTATTTGTATTAGCTTTGTTAAGAACTTCTTACAGAGGACTCGGAGCAAATGAATTCATTCCTTTTTCCTAACAAAAGAAAATTGCTTTAAGCCCCGAAGTCCCAGTTTCCCATTTTCTGAAATTCTCAACTTTTCTGCCTCATTCATTATTTCTACGTTTTCATTAAAGCGGAATCTTTTTCTAAAATGCATCCGTTTCTTCCCAGCTATTTCCAATAAACACCTGCATGAATTCACATAAATCTTTCAAAATGAGAAATATATTATTAGTACTCAAGATTTGCAATAAAGGTATCATTTTTCGAACTTTTACGACAAATGTTTAATTTTTAAATTTAATTATTTTTTCTATACTAGGTAGTATCATTCTAGTAAAATTTTAAAAATCTTTAAAATTATTTTTTAAATGAATTTGCTTCAGTAGCATAATATTTGGAATAATCAAGGTTATTTATTAAAATTTCGATCATATGTCTTTTCATTTAACTGTCGTTTTATATCAGATTATTAAAAGACGCAATGTTTCAAAAATAGTCTGATGAGTGTGCGTGAATCCAGTCTAACAAGCAGGATAATAAAAAAAATCTTAATTTTATGTGAATTACAGAAAATCAAAACGTAGCACAGGTAACAAAACTAAGTAGCACTTTTTTAAAACAATAACTCAAACGCGCGGCAGATCACTAATAAATATCTGCCACAGCACTTTCAATAACTCTCAGTGTCTATCAGTTAACCACCTTGCAGTTCTGACCAAGCTCCAACTACCATTGATTCACTCGATGAGCTATCTGTATTTACATCTTTTCCGACCGTATTTGACGCCACATAGATTTCACTCGAAGGTTCTTGATATTTCCGTTCCCAGTAGAGATAGGACCACATTTCGTGAATTTTCTATAAGTTTCATTTTGTTACCAAAGTCTCCAATATGGTCGCCAATTTGAAATTCATTTACATGGATCTCCGAGTAAAGCCTCTATAAAACTCTCTTTCTTATGTCTTGCAAGTCTGGGAAGCAACTTTGCATTTTCGTAACAAGATAAATAATGCGTTGCTGCAATTTAATTTTACAGAAGGTCTGTGGAAAGAAGAATGCATGTCTAAAAAATTAAACTAGAATATTAATTTATATGAACGATTTTTATGGAACACAAAAATTTTCTACGAGTATTCATAAAACAATGTCGGATATCTATATTCTTAATTAACATTACGACTATTTAAATTATCATGTTTGGTATACAAGAAATCACTACTTATAAATTATTTTCTGAAAATTCTAAATCAAGATTATTGGAAACTGTTTGAAATTTTGAAAATTATTCATTTTATTAAATATGTCAATAATAAAAAACATTAAGCGTGCTGTTATTGGATTCTTTTTCCACAGCTGGCATCTTCCCCAAACGTGTGGAAATTGGAGAAAGAAAAAACTTTTTCATTTGTAAGAGTTTATTATTATTTGATTTGTTAAGAGCTACTTCCAGTTGATTCGAAGGAAATTAAATTCTTTTCCTTTTTCCTTACAAAGGAAAAATTGGATAAACCCCGCAGTTTTCACATACGTCTTCCTTTCGTATTTTCCTTTCCAAATGTTCCCTCATCCGTAAATTATTTAATAAGTTAATTTTTTCTTTTTTGGATTAGATTCTAAAGAATGTCGCAAACTTCACGAAATTGATTTGAATTCCTTAAAGAAAAATGCAGGTATTTCTATTAAGGCTTTAGGAGTCTAAAGGAATGAAATGGATATTCTTTCATAAAAAATTAACATATTGAAAAATCTCAGATTATTTCTGTTTAAGACAAGATTCGAAGCATCTTTTTAAAATTTAATCATTGGAATGAACGAAATTTAAAAATGTATTGGGTTCAAATGTATTGAAAATGAAAGAACTGTATGATGGAAACTAACTAGTTTATAAATCTGTTTCAATTCACTGTAGAATAAGCACATTAGTAAATAACTAAACTGTTAATTTATTTCAATTAAATTAATATGCTTAGCTTCACTAATCTTCTTCGAGAAATTAAAGAAACTGAGACAATTTAAATAATTGGAATAAAATAAAATAATTTTTAAAATGTTTTTAAAATCATATTTTTTTCTTTGTTGTTCTAAAAAGTGGAATTTTTCATTTAAATTATTTTTTAGTTTTTGTCTTTAATTTATAATCCATTGTTATAAATATCATGCAATCTTGAAATTATTTTTTTGAAATTCACTTTCAGGTGCCACCAGTCTTATTTAAAAAACCTCATTAAATTCAGTGATTAATTAATAATTAAGAGCTGAAAATAAGAAAATAGTGTATTGTCATCGCGAACACACAAGTCAACACAATACACAAAATTTCAAAACTGTATTGCATGATTAAATGATTGAAAAATCATTTGCAACATTTATCTTTTTGAACGTGAAATAGGTAGAGTGGAAATGTTTAAAAAAGTAATGAGTGTTCTTGCGGCTTTCTCACTTATTTCCACATATGACTTGTAGTAAAAATTTTTTTAGATGTCATTTAACCAATTTTTCTCGATTATTTCCAATGAGAATCATCTAGAGCCGTGTTTCCCAAGCTTTTATGTGCCATGCCCCACCTAAGCCTTTCTAAAGGTCTTATGCCCTCTATGCAAGATATTCATAATTTTTAATATTCAAAAATTGGATTCTTCACTGAAGAAACCTAAATGATAAGTTTTAGGAAGAAATCTTTCGAATATTGTTGAGAAACACAGTAAGTTAATTTTCAAAACAGTTACAATTAACAAGATTTAACAAAGGTATTAAATTTAAATTAATTAAATTAATCAGTCAAAATTAATAAAACTCTTTGTATTATATAGAATGGCGCATATGCAGCTATTACTAATAAAATACAGATTCAAATAATAGAAAAACAAAACAAAAGTTAAAAAAGAAAAAAGTATAAATAAGAAACAGAAAAATTAAACAATAGCGATAGTAATACACCTTTTTGCGCGCTTAACGCAGCAGCATCTAGTGATTGCATCAACAAAATGATGCAATATTTCTATTAATATAAAAAAAATATTGGAAATTCTATGGAGAGTGGGCTTTGAAAAAGTCATCTAGTTCTCATCCATTCCTTCCATTTTGACTATTTTTCTTTTACTTTCTAAATTTTATTTTATGTGTTTTAATTATTAATCGTTGCAATATTTTGTTGATGCAATCACTAGATGCTGCTGCGTTGAGGGCGCAAAAAGGTGTATTACTATCGTTATTGTTTAATTCTTCTATTTCTTATTTATAATTTTTTCTTTTTTCTTTTTTTTAATTTTTGTTTTGTTTTTCTATTGTTTAATTTTTAAAACATATAATGGAGAATTGAAATTCATGCGCGAAATGATTTTTCGTAATTTCATCATTTTTTTTCAAAAAGTTTGCGGGGGATTAAAAACTGATTTTTGAAAATTATTCAGCGAGGAGATCGCAAAGAGAAATACAGCATTTGCATTTGAGAGTATTAGGGTCATTCCCAAGAAAAGGTGTCCCGGGATGATAAAAATGAGAAAGTGCAACAAATGTCATAATATTTTTGTTTAAATATATAATTTAAGTTTTAAGAAAGCTATTCAATATGTTTCTACTAAAATAGTTTTACTATTTAACTCTCATTTTTCTCTGAATATAAGACAAAAGTCGCCTTCGTGGAAGATCCTATACATGAAATTAAAAATAATATTTACTGACACTCTAGAAATTTTTTTAAAAAAATGCATTTTTTTCAGTGTTTACTGGTTTAAAGTCTATAGTTAAGGTCTAATCTAACACTTTTTTTCAGAAAATTATTTTTACTTCGTAATTAATTTTTGCACTTTGTCCCTTGTCAAAGTATGCCTCCCTCCGTGGACAAAGAAAATAACTTAAATTCCATATCATAAATGGCAGCTCATGTCAAATCACCATGAATAATTTATAAGAGAGGCAGACAATTTGTTCTTGAAGGAAAAAATTTCTTTAAATTGCAAATTTATTGATTATATTCCAATTTATTAGTTCTATTTAGAACTTGGTAATGTTCTCAGCGTCCACTCCGTGTACTTTAAAAACTTTAGCCACGTAAAAACAAAAGCACTTAAAAATTCTAAACTTAATTTTTGTCTCCTCCGTGGACACAGCTTCTCCACAGAAAGGATGGCATTGTCAATGAAAAAGACAAAATCTCAAAAATCATGATAGCGTTAGAGAAATTAAAATAATATCAATTAAAAGTTCTAAAAGTGGTAGATATTTTTTATGAAATTTAGTGATTTTCTTTTGTATTTTTTAAAAATTTAAATTTAAATTATATTTTTGAAATGAATTAAGGTAAACACTTCATATCGAATATTTATAACATTAGAGCTTCAACAGTATATAAAACATTTTAATAGCTTAATTTATTTTTAGAAAAAATGGGAATATCAAAAAAAAAAATACAAAGCAGTCAGATGCTCAAATTCAGAAGAAAAGAGAGTAGGAAAAAACTTAATTCGAGACTTAGAAGATATTTTATTAATAAATAAATATACGTTATTCTTTAATCTAGCATATAATTGATTACTTTCCTGCAAAATGTTGATTTTAATTTATTTGAAATTGTTTGTAAATATTATTTAATTAATGCACAGTCAGAGCTATTATTTAAATAAGTGCTATTTATTTTAAAATGTCAAGTTTTCTCGGACTGGTTTTTAATAACTAATTTTATTGTTTAATTATAAGAAATAAACCTGTACCAATTCTTCCCAATAATTAGTGAATTATGCTTTCGTTTAAAATGTAAAAGTTCCTTTGACTATCTTGTCTCCTTCGTAGACAGGTCAAAAATTTAAAAAAAGCAGTAAAATTTAAATAGAAAACTTGACCACTAATATAAGGCTATTTATTAGGCATGGAAACATCCATTCAATTTTTAAGATTTTTTTACATACTTTTGTAAAATAAAATTTTTTTAGCTATTGTAAATTTTTCATCAGAATGACCCATATAGTATATACAAGTTAAATCACAGTAGACGGTGGCTTTCAAATTTAGGACGAATCCGTTTTCGAATTGTCCCCCCCTCCCTCCCTTGACAATCAAACTGTTCCTCCTGAGGGACGTGGGCCCCAAGTTCGGAAACACTGATCTAGAGGTATCAGAAATTTCCTTTTTCACATACTGTGTGGCATTGAGGTTTTCCATCTTGTGTGTTTTCAAGTGACAAGATATAAAATTATCCTATTCCAAGATTATCATGAGGAAATACTTTTTAGGCCTCATAGACTAAAAAATGTCTTATTTATCTGAAAAAATAATGTTTAGTAAATAATAATGTCTTGGACTACTTTGTATTCGGTTACTCTACATTTTCTTTCCTTTTGTCTTTATAAGATCTTCCTTTACGCTTTGATTTGTTTTCTGGTTGAGTCTCAACTTCAAAAGAAGTTGAATTAATGAGAGCAAAACCTATTCTACTTCATTTTGTAACATTAGGACTTCTTCAGCATGAGTCTACAAATTTAGTAATTTAAATAAACATGATTAGATTAAAAATTCAGAGTAATTTTGTCCTTTACAGTTGCTTTTATCTTTGTTTCCTTCGTATCTTGTATTGTCTATATTTAGTTATTTTACCCTCTCATTTTTTCATATCACAAATTATTATCATTTTTGTATTTGCTTTTCGTTTGAGCTCGTTCTTTCCTATTGTATCTCCACAAAGAAAGAACCCGATCTGTCAATAGGGCAAATGGACTGAATATTCAGACCTTCTACGGTAGCAACTTGGGCTCTGAAAACCATTTAAAACAGCCAAAGCTAATAGATTCTCATTTTAAGAGGATGTTCCGAGACATTGAAAGCAGATGCAATCTAAAGTTTAAATTAAAGTGATGCCGGTTTCTTCAGTACAAAAACTGATTGTTTATACATACGAATGCCTACCCTAAGAACTATTATATTCATTAGCAGGAAAAGTCTATTTACCAATTCAAATACTTATATTAAAAGTTCCAATGTAATTCAAGCGCAAATAATAGAAATCGTTGCTAGAAGATACCACGAGTTGGAAACCAAAATGCAGGAAGCTTTAAATTAATTGGCCAATTTTTTAAAGTTTGGTAAAAGGCGTTGATAAAATTTTGTTTACCATGGAGATATTATATACATTGAATGTGACTTTAAAAGAAAATGTAATTTCTTTGCTCATTATGTAAATATCCCCTTAGAATGTGAAAAAGCGTAAACGCAATTTTGAAAAGAAAAGAAAATGATTCTTGGTTTAAAAGTCGTTGATTCACTTGTAAATATGAGTTAACAATACATTAGAAATTAAATAAATCCTACCGAAAACTGTTCTAAAATATCTTGGCCATGTTTCATCTTATGTTGAGTAAACTTATTTTAAGATGTAACCATTCACCACCGCTGATTTTCAAACAAAGTAGAAAATCTTTTCTTCCTTTTATTCGTTCTTATCAAATCTAACATGAATTTTGACATTTTTCGAAACTCTAGAACACAAATTTCCAACTTCCGTCGCCATAAATAGATTGAAATTTGATGATTCCTAATTGATTTTCAATCCAGCTTCAGTCAAATCCATTAATTTTTGTTCCATGTATCAAATCCACTTCTAATGATATTCATTTCAGCGTCCCTCGAAACCTCTGGAGATTTTGGAAATTTATTTGGAGGATTTAATTCGAAATTATGGTTCACCATTTCCATTTTCTTTTCTATTTCCCCAAAGAGTGGTTTCTCTTTACGAGTGTGTCCATCTGAAATCCGCACTTAAAGATGACGAAATTGTTTTAAAAATGTCATTATGTCACTCACTGAAAAAAATCTGTGGTTCAGGGAGATATATAAACGGAGGATGTGTTTTATGACAGTTGCATAAACCATTCACTCCTTCGAAGTGACAGTAGGAGAAGAAAAGTAAGTATTTGTCCGGTTTTCTTTTCTTCTCGAAATTTCTGATATTTTCTTCTTTGTGCAAAATTTCGTATTTAAGGATTTATACTTTTTGATTCACTTGCTTTATACTATTATGTTCATAAGTGCATTTCTTTTTGATTCGTTTATTTTAAGATAGTTAATAACTTTTTTGAATTTCACAACAGATATGAAATAAAATGACTTGAAAACATTAGCAAGTAAAGCAATTTTAACTTGTTTCATAGTAAAAACTTTTTAACTAAAAATTTAAATTTAACTGAACTCTGATGTTATTCCTTTTAGATATTTTACCAGTTGCGAAAAATTAAAACATATTGATGTTTGAGAATATCTATGATAATGTGATAATGAAAAGTTATGCTATGTTTAATCCTTTATATCTGAACTTCTAAAACCTGACAAAATATGAAATGTATTGGAAACTTTATGTAAATTATAAAATAGGTATTTATTTGTTTTTCAAGAATTTGATAATAAAACGAAAAATAATGACATGAACAATTATTTACATCCAGTGCCAAAACTACTAAATAATCTGCGTAACTAAGAAAATATTATTCAAAATAATGAACTTAACTGTTAAGACGATATTATAATTCAAGCGATTAACTGCATTAGAAAGCACGTTAAATAATTTTTTCAGTTCGCAATGTTTTAACACACGAGTCCTGAGCAGTTTCACGGCGAGTGAACTTTAAATCAACTTTCTTGCTGCCAGCTCCATCTGTTTTTGAATGAATGTATTAAAATTGCAAAAACACGGTGAGTGCCTATTTTGTAATATTAATTTGAAATGGACTTATGCGTTTGTTTAGGATTTTATGGGCACTAAAATGTTTTGTGAAACAACTGTCTCCTGGTGCTATAAAGGGATAACACGCAAGTCATAAAGTTAAATAATGTGACGCATTTTCTTCTAGAAAATTATCTACTGGTATATTTCAGTTGCGGAAGACTGTGCCCAAAACCAATATGCATATTTTGCTTAGTTTAGGTTAATTAACGTATTTTTAAAGCAACACGAGATTATTTTTTGGACGCATTTCGTAATTTTATCAAATGTCGAGAATGTCTATCGAGCCGGTATCCCCTATCCAAACTACCACTCCACAGCAGTGTTTCTATCGTAAGGTATTCAGTATCTAAAAATGTTAAAAGATGTATTTAGTTCCTGGCTATGTAAAAATTCTTGTCTCAATTAATTTAATTACAAAAATATACCTACCCTAGTCAAGAAATAATAATCAAGATTTTTATCACAGAATAAAATAAGATTTTGTATCTTAGCTTTTCAAAATAAACGCCTAAAGGCAATGAATTTCAATTTCTTAAGCTCTTTCTACAGATTCTAAATTTGTCTTGGTTAAACAATAGACTATAAATTAAAAGAAAAAATAATATTCATGAAAACAGAAGGTTTTTATGATAATAATATGGACTAGTCAAGAAACTATTGGAAAGGACTTCGTGTTCTTTTCTACTCTCATTTTAATAATTAAGTTCATATTTTATTATCATTATTATTTTTTTCTTTTCTTATTAATCAAATTTTTATTTTATTAATATTATTATTATTCTTTTGTTATTGATTAAGTTCTTTTGTAGCTCCTGGTTCCACTTCCTGTCCACCTAAACCTATTATAAAAAATCATGATAATTCTAGATATAAGGTTGTCAAGTGGTGTTATATGCATACACCTTCACAGAAATTAAATAGCACCTGTTGCATCTGTGTTTCACTCTATAATCGACCAGAAATACCCCTCTTAAATTTCACCAGTTAGTTGTACTTTATATTTGCTATTTTATAAAGTTCAGATCGATATGCAGATTCGCCTTCGGCATCTACAATTTGATGCAGTTCCCCTTTTAAGAAAATATCGACCAATTCGGCACAACTGTTGCGCAATATTTTTTGCATAAGACTGCGCACCAACTCAATGAATGCTTTATCTGTATCCCCACGCATACCCCCGAACTCCTGAGAGGCTAGTGGCTCCCTGTCGGTTGGATACGTGTGCGTGAAGCTTTATTGAAAGACGCCCCCCAAACAAAAAATTAAAAACTTAGAATTTGAATAATATAATTTAAGAAATATATATTAACAAAGCATAATTTTTAATTTCAAGATGCCCGAAATTGGAACAAAAAAATATAAAAGTTAAAGAAAATGCTAAGAGTTATAAACTCCATCAAAATACTTTTAAAGACAAATATTTAATGTCGAAAGCCTATTTTATAATAGCAAAAAACCAGTTAGTCAGAGCCACTTTTGAATCTTTCATCTGCGTGAATATGGAAGATAAATCGACCGGAATATATTCACTACGAAAATTAAATTTCTTAAAATAAGATTAAGTAACATAACTTGATTATTTTACCACTATTGGAAAAAAAACTTAAATTTATTAAAATACATGTGGCTTTTCTATTACTATATTAGTTTTGTAGCGCAATCCGAATATCATAGTTAGTATCTTCGATAGTAAATAGACCATGGCCATCGTAATTTATAACATTATCTGCTGCACTTTTTCACCGATTAACAGATGTTTATCTTCTGCATGAATCATGAAACAGTGCTTACACCATAACTGGTTTGCGCCGAACGTGAATCAAATTAATTGCAATTTTAAACTTAAAAATTACAGCAAAGTCATTCACAGACATTATAATTCGATACAAAAGTTACGTAGAATCCAAAAACATTTCAATTGTCCCTTAAGTCCTCAACTGAATTAAAATGACTACGCATTACCAAAACAGAAGGTGTCATCTAATTAGATATTTGAGAGAAAAAAACAAATTAAGGGGTTAAGTATTCCCAATTCTCATTATCTCTCATACATTCTATTAATAGTCCAGAAAAGGCAATTCATTTTTCTTAAATTCCCGTATATTCCTGTTTATTTATAAAAGGCACTTGAATAGTTATTTAAGGTAAAGAAAATTTGCGAAAGAGTATAGAGAATGATAGTTGCGTGTGAGGAAGAACATGAAGACAGAAAGCTGATTGTATCAATGAACTAAATTTGTCAGCGAACACATTCGTGGGGAAATGTATCTAAAACCGTTCAGGTGACCACGGAGGAGGTATACTATGGAAGGAAGCATATCTCCAATCAGATCTCTAAGAAACTTATTAAACACAAAAATTGGTTAGCAATATTTATTGGCATATATGCAAAGACTTTAAATATACGATCAAGTATTAAGCACAGTGTGGTCATGATTTATTGGATCTATTTCAAAAACTAATAAAAAAACCTCTATAATGTAGCAGCTTCGTTTTTTAAATGAGAGAGCAGCTTACATTTTTTTTCAGATAGGTAGCACGCCGCTACGACGCACTAAATCTGCTGCAGCGGAAGATTCTCAACACAAGTGTCAGAACAGCTACCGTGCAGCAGATGGTGTGTCTCGGTTTCCACGACAGCAAATCATTTACAACACTTCAAAGATGTTTTAACTTCGAGTGTCGAAATTGTCAGTATCCAAGTAAGAATTTCATCAATAATTTTTATGAGCAATTTCAGAGAACAGAAAATGTGCATCATTGGAAAGATGATGGACGACCATCGGTTTCAGGCGAAGTTTCAGAACGAGTGGGGGAGACTTTCATTCCATTGCTCATACCGAAGCTTGATGAAGTTCTTATTTGAAGACCGACAATTTCGACACTCAAACCGTAAAAGTCTTTGAAATATTACAATTAATATGCTCTCGTGGAACCAAAGACGCGCCTTCAGCTGTACTGTAGCTATTTTGACGTTCGGGTTGTGAATCTTCTGCTGAAGCAGATTTATTGCGCCGTATCGGTTTTTTACCTATCTGAAAAGAACACTTTTGAGATTCTTTCTCATTAAAACAACAAAAGAAAACACAGTTGGCAAATTACAGGGTTTTTAAAATTAATTTTCGAAATGGGTAGAGTGATTTATTACCACCCTATATTGGGTGATAAGATTTTTCCATTGAATTTCTATTTACCTACCTTTTATAAAAATTTGAATTCAAATCTAACTCTCGCGTTTCCTTTATCAAAAAGCTTTTATTGTAGAGCAAATAAAAATAATAAAAAGATTTTCTATAAATGCGCATTTAATAGTGTGATGAAATATAATTTTTTCTAATTTTAATAGCTTTCTATCGTTTTATTCTTTAACTTACAATTCATTATAACGGAGTCTTTTGCTCGGTTTCTTCTCAGAATCTTTGCCAGGTGACGCCACTGGTATCTAATCAGAATTTAATGATATAAATTGATTAACTGTTATTTAGTTTTGAAAATATTAAAATGTGTGACCTATTATGAACACATAAACGTACAAAATTACAAACACTGGTACATCCGAAAGCGAATGAAAAATTGATTTCAAAATTCCCACTTTACAAAAATGAATCAAGTCGAGTTAAGTAAGTGTATAAATGTTTTGGAACTGCCAGTAAATCTGCGTTAATTTCGATAAAAGAAATGTTGATTTACTCATTCAAAGAAAATATATCTTAACTAAATCTAAATCAATATGAAAATCATAGTCGGTTTTTGCTGCAAATTTGCATACTAAAAATTTACTTGATGTATAATTTTTATTAAGTACAAATTTGAATTTTCGTTTCAGACTTCGACATTTTATATTAATATTTATATAATAAAATTTCTTAACTAAAAATGATATTTCCATTTGAAGGACATAGCATATGCTTAAACGTTATCTTTAAGAAGATGTACAGTCTCGGTGAAAAGTACATTTCGTTTTCAAAAATATTTATATCTAAGCGTATAATGTTGAATGAATGTCTTCGCAACATCTGAATAGCTCACAGATAAAACTGTCAAAAAACATCATAAGCAGCTTAAATTTTGAGAATTTACAGAACTGACGTTCGGTTGAAAGCAGCTTAATAAAGAAATGCAAATTTGGAAATTAAATCGTGTTTTTTATGAAGGTTCAGATGTTTAAAGTCCAAAGTATTATTTCAATTGATGTACTAAACAAAGATGCTTTGTAGATTAGCCGTATCACTTCAAAGCAGTTAAATTAACTGATGGGACGTGCTCTAAGGAAATTTTACAACATCCAAATAAATAAGTGAGATTTTACTATTGCATAAAATACAAAAGTGGAAGAAAAGAGTTTTCTGACAGGTTTAAAATTTCTTTTCTCTCTTTAGTAGATGAAACTTTGGTAAGTATTACTCTGCTAAGCTAATGTTCGGAATTATTCTCAAAAATAAACAGAAAGGAAAAAATAATAATAATAGTTTGTGGTTAGATAAAAAAAATGCTTTTTTATAAATGTAGTGAAAAGCAGAAAATAACTGTTTTATCATAAATAAGCAGAAAACTGGAATTTTAATCACATTCATAATATGTTTACATTTTAAATAAAAGTTTCCGAATTTTCATTCTAATTTTATTCGGTGTGAATTAATTTCCTTATTAAATTACTTTCACAGGCATTCGCTGTACCATTTTCCTTCTGTCCCCCAAACTTTATAATAAAACAATTATTTTATACTTTTTTGCACTCTACTGAAGTATGAATTTTTTTAAATAGTGTTATATTTTCTGCTTTTAATCTTAAATTTATAATTTTGTACTGTGAATACTTTGGAACTGTAAAATGAATATTTTCCTTCATTTACTACTAGGTGGCGCCACTCGTATGGAATCAAAATGTAATTAAAATTAATCGATTAACTCATTTTTCAATTATGAAATTTTTAAAATGCCGCATTATCAACAAACAATAGGTGTACAACTTTTTTTTAATGTGATACTTTAGGAAAAGAGTAAAAATTTGATTGCAAAAAGTGCATTTTTGCGAAACATGAAATAAGTCAAGTTAAATAAATGTGTATTAAAACCGAATTTGGTTTCAAAAACATTTAAATCTAAATTTATCGAGGTTGAAATGTAGTACAAAACTAGAGTGAGTTTATGAAACTATCGAAATGCGTGCAGATAAAACTGGCTAGAACTATCATGAACAACTAGCTGTTTAAATTCTGAGCATTTATCTAACTCACTTTCGATTAGAAGTTTGTTTGGAACTGTGATAAAATCACAAATATCTTCCACATCTCAATGTAAAAACGGTTTTGAAAATTAAACCTATTTATTTCCATAGATCTATTTTAACATTCAAAATATCCGATTACACGAAATGATAAGCTGAAGTCAGTCGCGTTAGAACTTAAATGCAGACATAAAAACTGATGAAACGTGCTCTGCGGAACTTGAGCAACACTCCAATAATGAAGAGAACATTATTTGCAGTTTAATACGCAAAAATTGGAATAAATCAACGCTTCTGACAGGTTTGAAATTGCTTTTTGGCCCTAGAAGTGTAGATATTGGCAAGTTATAAACTAACAAGCTAATGGTTGTTCTTCTCATATTATTTACTTAAATAAACCGTACCACAGACAGATACCGCGAAACGGAAATACTAAAGTATAATCTCTACAAATTAACATCTGTTCATTTCAACTCATATTCTGAATTTTGAAATATTTCTTTTACCTATATTACTTTTAAAAAAATTATTACTTTAAAAAAAATTCTATGACGATAAAAGTCATCTTGCCCATACAGGGTTTCATTTCCTCAGTAAAATATTAGATACCAAAATCATAGATCTATATAATATTTTAGACCAAATATTAATCCGAAATTACGCAAAGAAAATCAATTCATTGAAAGATTCCTGGAATGCGTTCACTGATTAAATTAGTTCGTAGATATGATCAGTAAGTATTAACTTGGTTCCACTTCAATCTTTCAAACGTAATAATTGCATTTGAAATATTAGTGGACACATGGCGATGCCGATAATAACTGTACTGTAGATGTTCTGTATGCATTCGAACAACATTAGCTCATATTTTTTAACAAATTTACTGATATTTCTCTTCGATTTCCTACTTTTTAGGAAATTTTCCTTTTAAACTTGTTGGAAAACGAGCAGTTTATTGTCTTAAAACAGTTTTTCTTCGCCTTTGTTTAAACACCACATCATGCTAGAGAAAAAGAACAATGACGTATAAAAGTAAAAATATATCATGAGGCTACATGCCAACAGATATTGTAGAGTTTCGCTTGGTGCCTTGAATCTAAAAGCATGATAATGGCAGAGAACGAAAAATAGTTTAATGATACTAAAAAATTCCACTAAATATCCTTTGTTTTATCATTAAGGTATCCGACTGTGTTTAGAGATATTTTTGTGAAAAATAACTCATATATATATTTTAATGTTATTTTTCAACAGCATATGTTTTGAAACTATGAAAATATTGTAAAATTGAGCTTTCAAAATAATATTTTTAAAAAAACCTGAGAAATTTGAAGAAAAATGACTAAAATATTTGCCTTAAGCTAACAGCCACAGACAAAATCCCTGTAGGAGTACATTTTTATGACAGTTATCTGTGTTATGCTCTAAAATCTTTCTTGTACTTCAAAATAGTTTTAAGATATAGCTGAACATAGTTACTAAACTGGTAATTTTTCATAAAAAAATCATTTTCGTTTGTATTTAAACACTTAAAAATATTACTTGATTTTAAAATTGACCTTAATTTTTAGAGGAAAACCTCAAGCATATTACAGAAAACAATCTCAGAAAATTTCGTATCAATGCTTGAATAACTTTTCGAGAAATCATTGTTACGGTCGACAGTTTTCCTCAGAAATATCACTTCTCAGAAAACGCCTTTAACCCTCTGAGCGTTTCACACGTATTTCTACGTCGACCTTGGACTATCCCATAAGCGGATAACACGCATTTCAACGTGTGGTCAGAGACACGCCGAAAGCGGTCAGCCCGGAAATATACGTCTCTTGTGAACTGTCTCTAAAGCGCGATAAACGTATTTTTCCGAATTTCTTCCCCCTTCCGTGGTTTGACATTTTGATTGATTAGCTGGATAGGTAAAAGATTTCCTTAATGTCAGACTTTCTGTTACGAAATAAAATGGAGAGAGATCTAATACATAACGTTTATTGGACACGGACAAGACAACACACACTGATTTCACACAAAAGTTCATAAACAGCAAGCGTTACAGAAGCGCCATCTAGTGGCGATCACAAAATGACACATCGATATTTAACACTCCCCCCGATGCATCCTTGGATGCATCACAATTTAATCTTGAACTTCTAAATTATACAACCTTTCAATTGGCCTTCTTAAAGTACCATTAGCAACCTGGATTTCACAAGATCTAATTTTACCGTCTCTTCCAGGAAACAAAGTTTTAATTTTACGCAATTTCCAATTACATCGTTTAACATTATCCTCTCTAATTGGAACAACATCATTGATTTTAAATTGTCCAGAATTCTTAGGTATTTTAGAAAACATAGCAGATCTTAATTCCAAAAGATACTCTTTATAGAACCTTTTCCAGAAATGGTCTAATAATAACAATCTATGTTTCCATCTCTTAATCAGATCACATTTTGAAGATTTAGGAACAGTATTTGGTGAAGGTAAAACAGTTAATTTAGAGCCAGTTAAGAAATGAGATGGTGATAGAGGATCTGGTTCATTTACATTGCTATACAAATAAGTAATTGGGCGTGAATTAATGACTGCCTCAATTTCAACTAATACAGTATAGAATTCTTCATAAGTCAATGAAGATTTACCTAAAATACGCTTTAAACATGTTTTAACAGATCTCACTAATCTTTCCCAAAATCCTCCCCACCAGGGAGCACCTTCAACAATAAACTTCCAAGTAATACCAATATTTACAATAAATCTAGAAACATTTTCATCTTTACACAATTTATACAAATATTTCAATTCTTTATCAGCTCTTTTAAATGTTTTTGCATTATCAGAATATATAATCTTACAGACACCACGACGCGAGATAAATCTACGAAAAGCCTGAATAAAGCACTCTGCACTTAAACTAGTTATTAATTCTAAATGTATACCTCGAGTAACAGCACAAGTAAATAAAGCAATATACACTTTAGAGCTATCTCTTAAAATTAATGGTCCCGCGAAATCAATTCCACTTACCTCAAAGGGTTGCGATTTTTCACACGATCAGGAGGAAGGGGAGCTGAAATTTCCGTACCTGGATAAGCGTTAATTTTTTTACAAAATCTACAACCATACAATATTGATTTTATGAAACGTCTAGCTCTTAAAATCCAGAATTTGGCTCTTGTTTGAATCAAAGTTTCATTAACACCACTATGAAGAACTCTTTCATGACTATTTAAAACAATAAGACGAGAAAAATAATCATTAGGTAATATAATAGGGTTCACTTCGTCTACATCTAAAGAAAATTTAACTAATCTACTGTTAACTCTTAACAAACCCTTTTCATCAATTTTCGGATTAAGACCATACAATTTAGAACTCTTATCTATACACTTATTACATTTGATACAATTAATTTCATTAGAAAAACACTGAAATTGTGACAATTTTATCCAATAATCCATAGCACTGGAAAGTTCGTCTGTTGACAAATGTCCCACAGTTTTTTCTTGAGATCGTAAGTTTGTCACAAATCTAAGCACATATGCAGTAGCTCGCAATAATTTATGCAAATTACTGAATTTTTGTATGTCGAGCACTGGTTCCACACTTTCTGCACTAGCAGCAAGAGTAATAATACGTTCTTCACTCGCGATACTCAGCGGATCAGGATCATTGTCGTCGTAAGATGTATCTTGTTGAATTAGCCATGGTGGGCCATGCCACCAAACTTGATCGTTCACTAAATTTTTAATACTGAGACCTCTGGTGATTTTGTCAGCAGGATTCTCACAACCAGGGCAGTGATTCCATACTTCAGGAGGTGTTTTTTCTTGAATTTCTGCAACACGATTCTGCACAAAAGTCTTCCATCTGCGAGGATTATTTTTAATCCAATGAAGCACAATTTTTGAATCTGTCCACATGTTGACCTTGGCGTTGGCAAAATGTTCTCGAATAGACGCAATTAATCTGGCACCTAATAGTGCAGCCATGAGTTCAAGTCTCGGTAAAGACAATTTTTTAAGTGGAGCTACTCTGCTTTTGGAGATAACAAATGCGGTTTTTGTCTCATCCAAATGGGAAAACTTGAGATACACAACAGAACCATAACTCTGTGAGCACTCTGTGAACTATCATTGAAGCAATGCAATTCCCATTCGTGAGATGTTTCCCCAGATAGCAATTTTAGTTTGCAGCAAGCACACAAATTCTCTTGTAAAGTGCAAGTTCACCACCAATTGTGTAAATAGAGTGCAAGCTTGCAGCAAGCATGCAGCAAGTTAATGAACGAAAGCTTCAAGTCACCATGAAACGAACTTGCAGCAAGTTTGCCACAAGCTTATCGTGCAAACTCATTGCAAATAATATAAAACAAGGTACAGAACAAGAACCCGGGATGGGAACTCGCGACCTACCGTTAGTAGACAGAGGTCGATACCACTAGACCAGTTCGGCTACACGACAGGAAGATAGATTTCCTTCTAATACATCAGTCCTTCCGATTCATTATACGATTTATTTCATTTTTCTCGTTTCATTGAATTTTGAGTTGAATATGATTTGAAGTCAAAGAGAACGATTTTTTCGCTAAACAAGCGTTTTGCTAGTAGAATAAATTGTAAAATTGAGTTCAAAAGTAATTACGTTAAAATACTCAGGACAAAGTATAAGTTTATTTTTCTAAACAAACAGTGACTGATTTTTCAGTTTAATTTTGTTTTATAAAGCTAAAATTTCAACATTAAGAAAAAAAGGCAGTATAGTTTTCTTTAAGGTGCGAA
>BGPR01031395.1:0-18076 GCA_013235015.1 Araneus ventricosus | reverse complement strand
CAATTCAGATGTTTTTCATTTATGGTTATGCTGGTTTTGTTTTCTGTCGTATTGTACATGTACCGCATTATGTACTGTTTGTTAATGATGATTGTTTGTTCTTCTTTTATGATGTAACTTGTTTACCGGTTTTTTTTGTATTGACTGATTTTCTCTGTGTTTTTTTTAATTTCTGAATATTGTGACTATTTTTGTACGTATTCTGTGATTTGCGGTTTGGTACTGTCTGTGGGTGCACTGCTTTGTCTTACCTTGTTTGTTTATTTCCGGCCTCCTGAGGGCTAAGTGTGTACTTTTCCCGTCGGCCGTTTAATCGATCCATACCCAATGGGTGTACTCTCTGGAATAGGTCAATACAGTTATTGGCCTATGCAGATGATATTGACATAATTGGAAGATCTGAAAGGGCAGTGAAAGAGGCCTTTCGAGCCCTAGAAATCTCTGCCACAGACATGGGCCTCACTATTAATGAGGCCAATACAAAGTTTACGGAAGTTTCGTCCCCGACTGGGAACTACACCCCTTTTCGCATAAATGGTCATACCTTTGAAAGGGTTAGTGAATTCAAATAACTTGGAACTATTATTAACGATCAAAACATGTTGAAAGCCGAAATCAACAACAGAATAATATCGGCCAACAAATGTTTTTTTGGATTAAAAAAGCAATTAAGATCCAGGCTTGTTAGCCGAAGAACTAAAATGAGATTATACAAGACACATATTGCCTGTGCTGCTGTATGCTAGCGAAACTTGGACATTAAACGTAGACGTCCAGCGAGCTCTGGAAACTTTTGAAAGAAGTGTTAAGAACTATATTCGGGCCTGTACAAGAACAAGGATGCTGGCGAACCAGATATAATTTTGAACTTTATAGACATTACAAAGAGCCTCAAGTTACACAAATCATCCGAAGTAACAGACTGAGATGGCTCGGCCATGTCTGGAGAACTCCCGAAAATAACGCGACTAGATTGCACACTTTCAAAACCTCCGGGAGAGCCTGTGCCCGGGGCAGACCTTCAACAAGGTGGCTGAACGATACAGAAAATGAGATAAAAATTTTTAAAATAAAAAACTGGCAAAGAGTTGCTTTGGATCGTCTGAGTTGGAAGAAGCGTGCTGTCGAGGCAGCTAAGACCTGCAACAGGTTGTTGCGCTCCTAAAGAAGAAGAAGACCCAATGGGTGAGTGGGTCGACATGGGTTGTAAATAAATAAATAAATGTTGGTTCTCTACAAATAGTGTTGCATCTGAAATGAAATCACGCCTGAAATGCCTGCTGGGTAAAAGTTAAGTTTACGGTACGGAGCCATTCCTCTTCGCTTTGCATCGCCAACTTTTTGTCGCCAAGGGCAAGATGGTTTGGCGATGTGAGGACATTTGTTTTGGGTGAGCAGTGAACATTTTATTGTTCTCTTGCGTACGCGAACCGGGCAAATTTTTTTAACTTAAAAAAAACATCATCGGCTTCGCTTTCAGCAAAGCCAGTAATTAGTAGCTTCGCTTCTTCATTGAATGTTAGGAATCTACCTTCTTCTAAAATATTCCAAAATGAGTTCTTACCGCAGTTGTTAAAAAACACAAACTAAACTGTCAAAATTAAAACCGTTAAATTTCAAAACGAAATATTATGCAAATTCTATTAAATCGTCCAATAAAATTTAAATTAGCTCATAGCTGACCAATCAAAACGAAGCTTCGAAGCGCAGAACTCCAATTTAATGATGCGTGCGCCAGACACTAATTTGAACGTCACTGCGCAACCAAGAAAAGACAAAACAAAATTAAAATACTCAATGAAACAGTTAACCATTATTTTAAAAAATAAAAGACATTTAATTTCAAAAAAATTAAGAATTTATAGAATTAGATGTATGATAATGTGGCTTATGAATTTGAATGTTACAGCTTTCATGTCATTTTGCATAGCAATGAAAATAAATGCTACAGCAGTCATGTCTGCAAACGTGATAAAAACTCAAAAGAGTAAATGAATGAATCTGGGAAAATGTACAACGTGAGACGCTGAAGTAATTTGAGATAATTTTGTTTTTAAATTAAAAAACAAGTTTTTAAATTTAATTAACTATAAAACTTCAACCATACTCCCACTCCCATCACATTTAACCTCGTCTGTCGGTTACAAAAATTGAAGAAAAAACTCTAGTGTTGGCAATTCTGGTGATAAATAAGAATTAAAATATCCCGACAGCCTTGAAGCGATTAAAACTTGAATCTTTAGGTGAAATTTGTCATATACCACAGTTCAACCATGGTAAACCTGTCATTTAAAGGTTGTCTGAAAAATATTGGTTAATGTTTTTAGACAGTCGCAAGCAGATCAGTAAAGTATAAAATAATTCCGCTATTCGATATTTTACTAAATTTCTAAATAGTTTTTATTAGCAGCATTTCTATCAATTAAAAATGTGATAATTTGTTTCCATTCTCCTTTGCTTAGAATTAATTAGCTCTGTAGTTTTTACTGAAATGCATTTCTATCAGGGGTGTAGTGGAGCCGGAACGGTCGTTCCGGTATTGCTTTTTTACTTTCTCGTACGCGAAATATACAAAGAGAAAGTATTGTAATGGTCAACAAATTAAAACTCGAAATTTTGACGAATCTCCACGTTTTAGACCTCCCCGAGCCCGAAAAACACAATTTTGGAATTATGTCTGTCTGTGAACACGATAACTCAAAAACTATTATTTGGTATGTGATCTTGATACGTAATTTGTAGGTTTCTATGCAATTTTGGACGAAATCCGTCAACGGGAAGTCTGTCTGTCCACGTTTATGTGAGCACTATAACTCAAAAACTTGAATAGTTAGATGGATAAAATTTGGTACACAGTTTTATCACAAATGTAGGTCCGTATAAAATTGTGGGACAAATCCGTCAAAGGGTTGACTGTCTGTCGTTCTGTATAATCACATACTTTTGAACGCAATAACTTCTTAACAAAATTACTTAGAAAAATGAAATTTTGTATGTGGCCTTCTAACCTTAATTGTAGATTTGTGTCCAATTTTTGTGTCAATCGGTTAAAAAAAAGTTCAAATTGGAAATTTGGTTTCCCTTATCTAACGTAGCCCTACTGCGTAATCACGCCACCTTCTGATTCTACTTCACCATACTACGTTCTGTCTTGCCTCACTGCCAAATTCTGCTCGTTTTATTTTGATGTGCCTTTCGCTTTCATTTCTTGAGAAGAGTTGCATATTTAATTTACGGTTAGTTTTATTTCGTAATTGGTGTTGCATTTTTCTGTTAGCGGATTTTGCATTATTTTCACTCGGACAAAACGAAAGTTAGTGCCAATTGATTCATCAGTTCTATTTTTCATGTTTTTTTTATTTCTTAAGCACTCTGGCGATGTGCATGAGATTTTCTATTACACAACTTTTTTTCTACAACTGTGCTAGA
This sequence comes from Araneus ventricosus, assembly GCA_013235015.1. Classification (NCBI taxonomy): domain Eukaryota; kingdom Metazoa; phylum Arthropoda; class Arachnida; order Araneae; family Araneidae; genus Araneus; species Araneus ventricosus. Next base: position 14,647 of record BGPR01031395.1, on the reverse strand, counting down.
GACGCTTGATGCGTTTTACTGCCTTTTAGCTTATTTTTTCTCCACATGTGTTAAGGAGTATACGAGAACGTTTAGGGGAGACCACTCCCGCTGGTTTCCCACGAGAAATAAGAAAGAAATTGTGAAACCGTCCTTAAAAAAACGCGATTTTTGTCACCCAGGTTAGAGCTTTCCGGCACTGCTTATTTGGCGACTACACCAGGAGGAGAAAATTCATACAAGAAACTTGACATTCTGTGAGAAGAGTGAAGAATGCAAATCCAAATAGTAGTTTTTAAATATGACTCGCAAAGATAATGCTGTACTTATCCCCTGTTGTCAGTCAATGATTTTTTTTTAAAAATTGATTAATGTTAATATACGTTTGTGAATCACATTTTGATGTTGATTTGGTGCGTTTATTTAGTTTAGTTATATTTACGTCCAGTTTTGAAGCAATTTGAGGACTATTTATTGATTTGGCATGATAATTGGTTGAAAGTTCAAGTATTATTCTGGTCATCTACTCACAGTTTAAACATTGCGAAATCCTTCTCCAATAATCGTCGCGTGTCTTCGAAATGAAATGTTATTCTAACAAATCATTTTTGTATAGTTATGATCATTGGCTGATGAACCATCACTGATCCTAACCACAAAATGAAAGTGGAAGACAAGCCATAAAAAATTTACCGATTCAGGTAGCCCCGTCAGCTTAGCGATGCACTTGGCTCATCAAGAATATTTTTTAGGAACTGTCAAGTGAGGGAATGATTCTACCGAATCGGAGAGAGAAAGACGGTTTCGGACAGATGCAATGGCAGGTGATGGTAGAATGTTATTGAATATTGCGCAGATGAAACGGGAGAAAATCTGTTTGACGTAAATTTTTTTTAATATGCTTTGGAAAGGACGAGTACAATATAAGGAAACTGCCGAGCTTTGAAACCGACTTGCTGAGCTTTTTACTCCTGAAAACTTATCAATACAAGAGAATTTTACATTAGAATATGAAGCTTTGAATATCATTATTTAGACAGTTCAATCCACCATTCAGCGCATGGCGCTTGCTCGAGGCGGTCGTTGATTTATTTAAAATATTGAAATCCAAAGCTTCATAACTCGGTCAGTTTTAGTCTCAGAAGAGGGTAACTTTTTTTATTATTTTTTAAATGCTAGTGTGTCGAGATTATTTTACTAAACATGACTAACAGGTCGAGGGACTGAATAAAAATTCAGATTTCGTAGGTCTATTTTCAGCTATACATTTATTGACTCAAGCAACATAAAAATAATTCTTTACTATGCCCATTCTATAACGGTGTCGAAATTAGTAATTAGGCCACGATTAGAGCGGGCACCCTGTATATTCTGTTCGATTTCCGCTGCGCTAATCTCCGGTTTTGTCTCATTTCGAAGGCCTTTAGCGATTTTTGATGAAAACATTTACAGTGAGCAAACGTCTTTGCTCATCACTCGTCTATCTATGGTAAGTATGCGTGTACTATATTTAAAGTCAGTGTAATATATTTATAAGTGTAATATATTTAAAGCTTCGATTGTAAGTTAAATACAATTATATACAATAATACAATTTGTTGAAAAATGATACTTGAATCTAAACATAACATACGATTTATTTACAGGATAAGTTGCACTAAACCTAAAAACCAGTAAAATATTAAATAACATAAAAATTTACAGTCCATCCATGTTAGGAAGATCAGACATTACAAGACATACAAATCTTATTACAAATGGAATACACATTCGAAGAAAATATGCATACAAACGCTGTACGTTTCGTCAAGAAACATGGCTTTGTGCAAGAATTTAACAGAGCAAATATATGTATAGGAAGTATGGGAACAACCCTATAATTTTTTGTTTTGTACAGTTTTTATATCCATAGTTTTCAACTACCTTTCAGTACCTATGTGTGACTGAAAAGATTAGAGTGATTTTGAACAATACTGCTCAATTTTCTTTTCCTCTTTGTGGTTGAAAGAAAAACGCATTACATTGTAGATAGCAAACAGGATTACTGCTGAATACACCGACAGTACAGTTGCTATTTGCGTTGGATTATCAAATTCTTTTCCACACACAGTGTAATGATTAACTCTTTTCTTGACGCCAAACTGTAGGGCCACTGGGTCCACACAGTGGAAGTCGAAAGACAGGCGCTTTCCATCTTCTGGGCAGATGAACTGACGCCTCTCTATCACCTTGAAAGAAGAAATGAGTCTTTGGTTAGTAAAAATTTAACAGAAAAGTCATAGGAACCTCATAAAGAGAATAATCTAACTTTTGCAAGAATTATATCAATAAAAGCCACAAAAAAAGTCCCGACTCGAGGACATAGCGCTAACATGAAAAAGGCCGGTTTAGTTTAATTTGATTATATTAACGTCTCGTTTTGAAGCAACTCGGGAATTATTTTAGGACGGATCTTATATCTTTGAGCCGGTCAGATGATGACACCTGACCTGGTAACATCCTTTCCAAACTTCCACGCCAGACTAGCGGGAGGACATTTCTTCTTAAACATCAGATTTAACACGCCAAGGACACAAACACAGCAGATCTTTAGTGAAAAATATAACAATAGCAACCCACGTGCCCCCTTTGTGGCTCCACAGCGGGAATAGGGGTTACTATTGTTATTTTTATAGCTTCAACGACATGAATCGGCTGGTGTACACCGGGCCTTACGGTTTAAACCGAAAACCTGTTTTTGTTTCAGTTAACCGGGTTTTTTTTGTTTTGTTTCGGTTAACCTTTTTTTTGATTACTTTTTTTTTGCCCCGGTTTAAACTGGTTATTTTTTTTAAATCCAAAAACCGGGAAGATAAAAAAACGAATGGGAAGATAGTCTAGTCGAACCTAAAATTTACCAAGTTATAAAGCTTTGAATTTCACCATCTTAGGCCAATCACTGACAACCGCTTCCTCGAGGCGTCTGTTGGTTGGTGGATTACTGAGAGTCTTTATGAACAGATAAATATTGGTCAACGGATCGATTTCCTGCAGAAACAATACTAATACAAAATTTTGTCTGCAAACGGCGTCTGTTTTTTGTAGCCAAAAAATATTTATCTTTAGTGGGAAGTTCTGTGGCGTCCGAAAGATTAGTATCTACGTTGAATGATGTTTCCGACGAGAGGTGTCGACTCGCGGATTAACACATTGCTGAAAGAGTCTTTATGAGCATATTAGATGATAAATATTGGCCAATGAAATAATTTCTTGCGAAAGCAATGTTAAAAAAGGGGGATGAAATGCAAGATGGAGGCAAACTTTATACCCATTATCTCGGAAACTATTAAGAAGAATAATAAATATATGTATTTGTAGGGAATTTCAAGCTCTTCAATTTGTTAAATCAATTGTAATTTGAAAACTGAATAGTTTTCGAGATATTCAAGAAAAACTAACAAAGGAGGATGAAATCCAAGATGGCTCTGCCCCCAGACTGGGGACTTATAGTAGGTTCAACAGAAGCCTCTCACGAACATGTATACCAGTTTTCAAAACTATACGATTTTTTTCAAATCCTTCGTTGACTGGAATATCAACTAAGATTTTTTACAAATTCATCCACGTTGAGACACAATTATCTCAAAAATTATTAAAGCTAGTAATAATAGTTGTAATTACATGTATCACTTGGCTTATAGAGTTTTGAAAGATAGGATTAAAATTCTTATTCTAAAATTCGTATGCGCTTTGTCATTCATGTCGACTGATAACGTTAACATTTTTGTCACATTTAATTAACTAGCGTGAATATTATTGTTATTTAATTAATAGCGTTACCACTCACTATACTATAAGTCTAAGGGGAAAATTTTCAGCAATTTAATGACTAGAGCATTACTTCTTCGTTTATTAAAATATTTAACACATTTATTTACATTTAAGTTATCGTGGCTGCAGTTAAAAATAATTGGCAGAGGAAGTAGAAAAACAAAAAAATAAGAACGCCGTAATCAAACTAACATTATAAAATAATATTCAAGATGGCATATTTTTTTCGGATAAAAATATTTTCATTTATTGTCGGAAAACATCAAAATTAAAGAACCAATAAACAAAAATGATAAACCATCAATGAGGCACAATTTCGGATTTATTTAAAAGCATTTTAATGAAATCGATTGGTTGCATAACAAATAAACCATACGTTATTAGTGAATCTTTTTGTGGAAGAATGAGAGAAGGCTGAGAGAAGATCACTCCTGGTTTTTAAAGTTAGCTTTGGAAGTGTTAAAAGTTTTTGATTTGGATTCTAGTGAAATACGATTTTGTTTACTAAAGTTTGTAAAACATCGTATTTTAACTTGCTGGTAAGACACTTTAAAATAAAATTGTAGATCAAGTTAGAAAAGAGTATATGCATTTATTAATATTTAATGCTTGGGCAAAAAGTATATTCTACCCATTTCAAAAGAAAAGAAATGTCTAAATCTATATATGTTTTAAAAGTGCTGATACTTACTAATGGAGATGTATTTGAGACTTCATGAATTGCATTGCAAGGTCCCAGTTCCAGTCTGGTACTTGTAGATCTCAAATCTCTGACATTCAGCCACAGAGGTAGGGTTGATGAGAAAAGCATTAAAGCTGCAGCACCCCAGAATATCTTACTCTTCAATGGCTGAAACGCTCCTAGGGAAGAGATAAAAACATTTTTGTGCGATAACATTTTCGGATTTATCGTCAAAATACACCAAATTTCTTATTTTTAATTAAAGTTTAGAAAAAAAATTCAATTCGAGGTGCACATTCGCACCCTCCAAAGTATGTTTGTGCCAAATTTAGTAACTCTAGGTCAAACGGTCTTCCAACAGACAGATATAGACACACTTATTCGCTTTTATTACTAGTAGAGTTTAACACACAATGAATCTACTAGATTTAGACGATATATTAGGTACAAAAATGCATTAAAATCATAGAAAGCCTAGAAGTTTAATTTTTAAATAATAAGACAATTGAGAAACGATTTTAGGATTGTTCATTCATACTAGATGAAAAATTAATACCACGAAAATTATTTAAACAATTTCTTAAAAATAAGCATTTTCAATGATACAATTTTTTTTAAAAACAAAAGTTTTAAGTTTCTCATTTATTGAAATATCTTAAAATTAACATATTGTTGACCATTAACAAATTAGATGCAAGTTCAGGAAAGGTCAAACAACATGGATATCAAAAGACGACATTTGACATCTGCGGTCAATAATGTGTTAACATCATACTTCCTCACTGATTTGTCATGAAGTTTAAATGATGAATTAAAAAAATTACTTAGGCTATTTTTTATTAAAGCCTTCCCAATTTAATTAAAACGATTTTCCGATCTTGACTGATTTGAAAAAACGTGCTTTCTCAGTCGTCAAATCGCGATAGATTTTATCCTTCTGCATGAAATTTGACCAATTCCATTGCTGCATTAAACACAACACGATAACGAAGTCACGGAATCGTCACAAATGTGTTTTATACTACAGTAAAACTTGAAGACTCTTTAGTATAGCTTGTGGGGTCTCGAGAAGCCGCCAATTCTCACGAGAGAGACTGACCAGACCCCCCACATAGCTAGATGGAAGCGATCGGAGAAAGGAAGTCAGCGTCGTAAAAACCGATCCTGATTACATAATCCGAAGGGTTTGTTGAAACGCCGCGCCGGCTGACCGTTGGAAGATCACCCAAGAAGAAACGCATTACATTGTGGCTTTCGCCAATAAGATGCGGGAAAGAGAACAGAGATTTGTCGTTGGGGAAACTGTTTCATTCCCCGACAAATCACCAAAAGCTTACCCTTTCGGCCACGCCTCGGAGGGCAGGGTCAAAGGTGTTTTTAAGCTGGAACTCTGGACGGAAGAGGAGATCGTTGAGAGATCATTGGGAGATTAGAGATTGAATTCTCGTGATCGAGAATTTGGAAGGCAGCTCTCAGCCTGAGACGCTGTTTTTTTTTTTGATCGGGCCGTGATCCGTTAAGCCAACCTTTGGCTGATTAAAGCTCGTAGCGAGCTGGAAAGCAACTGAGGAATTCTTCGGAATTTGTCTCGAAGTGAACGTGCAATACTTCACAGCAATTTACATTCTTCGGTAATCGGTGTAACTTTTTAGTGGTTATACGCAAATATTTTGAGCGGTCTAATCCCTCAAATAACTCTTCCGGCCATCGGACCTTGTACTCGCCTTGAGTAGAACTTTTCCATTTACGTACGAGTAGATTCATAACAAATCTGCGATTGAATCCAGATTGGAACTCTGACTTTGTTTACGCTAACTCGCCCTGAGTAAGCAGAATTTATGCTGATATTAATTTGTATATTCTTGTATATAACCCATTAATCAAGAATCTTTAATTAAAAATTAATATCCTGATATTGCTGTGTCTGGTGAAATCTTTCATAGTTCAGTAAAACTGAGCCAAGACCCTACAAGCTGCAAGTAATTTAATTGTAACCAGGGCCCGTTTTGACAAATTTAAGCGCCCTGAGTTACGGTTGTGGTGGGGCTCCAAATTATCCTAAATACAAATTACCCATCGGAAATACCCGATTAATAATAAAATTGAGTTAAAATTATACCTGTTCTGTGATTAGCACCTTACAATTTTGTAAATCAGCGTCTTTTTAAAATAGGATTTTGTACATTAATAGTTTTAACGGTTACCATGTATAAAAAGAATTTTTTTCAATTATCTTCTAAATATTTATTATTTTCAAAAATATAGCATACTTAGTATTTAAATGGATGCCTAGTTAGAGACCCTAATCCTATTGTTACTTTTAACATTTAAAATACAATTAAAATTTTCCGATTAAAATAAAATTAATTAATTAAAATAAAATCGGCATATTAAATTTCTATGTGCCTTTGGATCAACGGCGCCCCTGGGCTACAGCCCAATTAGCCCATTGGATAAAACAGCCCCGATTGTTAGGGGGTTTCTACTTTACCTAGCACACTTTTCAAATGATTAGGGATCAATCAATACATGCATACAGTACAACCCCGGTTAACTGCACTAAAGGCGGGAGCCGTTTCTGATAAAGATGTTTTCGGTCAAGCCTTGAATATATATTCCTATTTTGTGTCCAATAAAAATACATAATTTCAAAATGATTTGAGTGTAAAACGAATCTTTGTAGGCTACACTCATGTTCGTTATTAAAGTTAACCCTTCGTCGCACCAGCAAATTCGGGCGCAATGCGCTAGTTAAGGTAACGCCTGGAAAAAAAGTATCGTAATTAATATTGTAACAGTTTTAACCCATTAATTTTAATTTTAACATTCTAAAATTAATCACTGATCCTCTGAGGGAGGCTTAAAAGAAAAAAGTGGGGATATCGTAGCAAAAAGTCTCGCCTTCACTATTATTTCCGTGCTGAACAGTACGTGTTTTGGATTTGCGATTTCCAAGGCATTTCGGATAACAAGGGTTTCTGTTAACCGAGTTTTACTGCATACCCGCCTTTAGAAAATCAAACTCATAATACTGTCTTGAGCGCTGAGAATTACGACACACAACCATATTTCATGTTTTTAATATTAGTTCCAAACAAGTGGTTTGGACTATTTTAATTTAGAAATAAAATTTCTCTTAGTTTTACAACATAGCATTCGTAAGTGACAGTATATTTCGTGTAGACAAATCATTTTACCAAAAGTATCGTTTTTATTCTTCTATTAGAAGATTTCTGCCCGTCTAAGACGGGCTTTTAGCTTGCCAACAATATCTCAGATCCGATTGTCACAGATTTATTAACGAAAGTTTTAGTAGAAAATCTTACACACATTGGGAAGAGTGCTTAAGAACTAAAAAAAGCATGAAACACAGAAATGATGAATCAATTGATGCTAATTTTTGTTTTGCAAAATATAATAAATATTCAATTCCAAAATTAAGTACGAAAAAGAAAGAACCTTTTTAACGAAAATGGAAGTAAAGATATCCAAGAAGTGGAAAAATAAATTAATTCAAGTACGACTTCTATGTGATATTAACGGAGTTCCGCGTCGATGAATCAACATAAAATAAAAGAAACTGTTAAACTCAGCTAAAAAAAACCTTCTCATAATTCCTATTTGATATTAAATCATCAGAGAATCCAAACACAATCCCGTGGTGTGTATGCTAATTTGTAGACAGACTGTCTGAATCTCTTTGGCACGTAGTCAATCCAAATCACGTGATCATCACCGATTTCTCTGCGTAATTCTATTATAGATTAATTCTTCATATTTTAAATAATTTCAACTAAAAAGAAATACGAGGCGTTGAGAACTAGAGGGGACCAATCATCAACTTTCTGAAATCTAGATATTGTAGAATATAAGCATTGAAAGTGAACCATTTGACAAGTGCCGCTATCTAGTATAGGCCTGTTAAAACACTTTCGATTCCCTCTGGTTTTGGAAAGAAAATGCTTTGACAACAGTGGTGAATCGGGGGGTGCTATGGGGTTGCAGACTCCCCCAGAGTTAAAGCAAAATTCTTGATTTTTTTTCAAATCACTACACCCGTTTGTTCTTTATCTCTTTTTTTTAAAAAAAATAAAACGTGGGAACATTGCTTTTTGGCTTGACAGACTCGGAAAATTTTCCCTCTTTTGTAGTTATTCCATTTGTACTTATTGTAGCGTTAACGCGGTTGAAAACATTTTTGTCTAGTTATTTCATCGTGTTTTTATTAAATTATCGAAAGTATTATAGTGTCCTTTGTGATTCTTATTGTGAGGCGAGTCAAGTTAAAGTATTTTGACTTACACAAGCTATGAGGTCACGACGATAAAAAATTTTTACGATCTCATCCTCCCCCAGACCAAAATCCTGGATTCGCCACTGTCTGGCAATGTCTAGCTCAGCTTAGTAAAAATTGTGGGAGGGCCCAGTCTGCTTTCACAATGTCTCTTGTATAATCTGTTTATTGTTTAAAAGTGTTCAAGTCAAAAGAAAAACAAGTCGAGATGTTCTTGTTTTAAAAGGCCATCTCCGTAACAGAAAAAAATATACATATCAATATATGTGATTTATATATATATTGTATACTGACAATATATTGATATGCGCGGTTTTTCTCGTCAAAGAGATGTTATTTTAAAACAGCAACAACATTTTAACTCATTTTTTACTTGGTCACATTTTAGCTGCATATCGACGATATGCGAGACGAGATTTGAGAATGACAAAATTGAATTTTTCCAGTTACCTGCAATGGAGAAAGATTTCTCTTTCAGTGCCTTCACTTCCTTCTTGGCTATCGAAAAGGTTATCCCAAACGCCATCAGGCAACCTACTGCTAGATTCAGTCTCAAGATCAGCACAAACAGTAGGTACAGCAGATATTGCTCGAGGATGGTGTAGAAGCCAGAGGAGAGTCCAGATACGACAGACCACCACAAGTAACTGAAATTAAAATTAACTGCTGTTAGTATTTTGAGAGTTCAACATGACATTCTATTCCCTTTTTTAGTTTAGCTTAGTTATATATTAATGTCCCGTTTTGAAGCAACACGGCTATTTTGGGACGGACTTCGTAATTTTGAACCACGGTCAGATGACAGCACCTTACCTGCACACCACACCAGTGAGAGACGTTTTGCCACTACGTATGGTTTAGCGTGCAACAGGCCTGATACACGGCGGATCTTCAGCGGAATCGGGTTTCGAAATTGGAACCCCTCTGGCCCCGAATGCGTATAAATATGACATGTCTACACAAAGTCAACTTACTTATTGGAATTTTTCTCTTGAGGCTCCAAGGCTTCGAAATTCTCCAAGGATAGCTGTGTTGTGTGGAAGAAGAGAAGGAACAAAACGAGAATCTGCATGTAGGGAACATCTAGCAGTCTGTTTTTGAAAATTGGGTCATCCATGTGGACCAGTGAGAGCAAGAGCCGTGGCGAGAGCCATACATAGGGCAGGTACATGAGCAGGGCAGTTGTAGCAGTCACAAAGGCTCTTGTGCGTGCCGGAAGATTGCTATTCTTTGTCAGATTATGAGCCACGTAATGAACAATTGCAACTATGAAGAGATGCATCACATTATTAGAATGAAGTAACTCATTTATGCTATATTGTTAGGTAATAGTTAGCGAAATTATTATTTAAAATGTTAAGATAGTGTTAAATTCAGAATATTATCAAAATATGACAATCTGTACTCTGAAAAACTTAGCGACCCTAAGCTTTAGTCTGAATTGGTAAATTTTTCGCATGCGAGAAAGAAAATCAGAACTCACTTCTTCAAAAACAAAGTAGAAAGTTGTTTGGTATTGGCTTTAAAACAAAGTGCACGGTATTGCGATATATTAGTTCTGTCCTATCAGCATCTAGGCTTGTTTTGTTTTTTTCTGTCACCAAAATAAGTACAAACACTGAAAAAGCATCATTGTCTTTTTAGTTTAGATCAAATTTTTGTTATGCAATCATACGATCCGTTTACCAATAAATTTTTCATAAATCTATAGTGTCCCATTCTGAGTAACAGTGTATTATTGGATTTAACCTAGCAATTCTAAGCCAGGACAGGATGACAAGAATGTTATCTCATCAACTGACACTCCTCACTATAAAGTGAAATGCGATCATTTCTGATCCACTATTAGATTGTGCTTAACTAATATTTTGGTTGGATTCCAACGAGAGTCATTTACAGGCCTTCTGCTAAAATGGACTTTGGATGGATGTACACAATATAGAACAATCCATATTTCTTACCATTGAATTTTATTGAAGAATTTATTAATAATCGTTTTTGTTCTTTATTTGACGCAGGCGTTTCTGCTTGAATTCCAAATTTTATAGAATGTTAATTGAAATTATAAAATAATCTAAATGGAATATTTTAAAATGGGTCAAATAATGAAAAACATTGCACAAAAGTATGTCGTTTTCGGAAGCAAACCGTTGATTATTATGATAGAAGTTTCCTATAATTCAGCCACGTTACGTGCTACAATTCTTGCATCATAATCATTAATAAAAAAAAATATCACAGGCGATTCGAGTGATAGATATATTGCTCTTCAAAGGTCAGCTAAATTATTCGTAAGATTAGTATATGAATTTTGCACAAGTGAAACCTTTATTATATTTTTCTAAACGTGTAGCCGTGTTCATTAAAATGTCAAATTTTTTGCAAAAGTGGTTGCAATTTATTAAAATGGGTCTTTAATATCGTTTTTCACACGATTTTGAGTTTTAATTGTATGTTTGCAGGCAGCTTTCTATTCTATGTGCAAAAATCAAGGTAACGACTTACATGAAGTGATTATGTAGGATGGCACTCTCTGGTTCAGTATGTTGACCAATCCATGATGAAACCACCATAGTTGGTATCCTTCCTGAGGGTACAGGGGCAGGACTTCAAAAGTGCCGACGGAAATCAACGCAGCTATTGTCACGTAGAAAGATTCGCATCCTTTCCTTTTGGCTGAAAAATTGAAGCTTAAGAATCATAAGTGTTTTGTGGGAAAATAAATCCAAATAACAATACAGTGTGAAATAAAGTAATGCAATTGACATTTTTTTTCTTTAAACGTTTATCAACAAGTGGTTTATCTGCCAGATTGATATACCGTTTCTAAACTAAACAAGGGTTATTGGAGCTGTACAGTTCATGTATTGATCATAGTTTGCAAAGGAGGACCGAGCTGGTGTCATACACTAAATTAATCCCTTAATACAAAATGACGTCTCTGACACGTGCATCGAATTACAAAATTGTTGCTATTGAAATCCGTATTTAAGTCAACATAACAATTTTAAATACAGAAATCACCTGGACACGCTTAAATGTCTCAAGTATCTTTTACCATCTTAAATAGATTGAATTAATAAAAAATATCCCAAATGGGTGGTGGCTTCTGATCAAGAGGTTAAAAAAATCGTATGGCAAGGGGTTAAGGACTTTGATCACAACAGTTTTCACTTTTCTGTGGTTCTCGCAGCTACATTTCTAAAGTGCACCAAGTCCAATGTTAGGCGAAGATCTCCGGTGGTATCTGGTCTCAAACCCGTGATCCTCCCAGCCTGAAGCCGCTGTTACCAATGAATGGGGGAAATTTGGGCTGTACCATGATTTATTTTGTCCTAAAGAGACTTAGGGCAAAATTTGTACTACAAAAATTTGTACGATGTTTTACTCTGGAACGAGTTAAATTTCGTGCATTCTTGTAGATGACAGCGAGAGAGCACTTTTGACCGATTTATAATTATAAAGTCTCAAAAATATTGAAACGATATTACTTGAATGTAGCGATACTAGACTGTGTGGTGCACTTTTTTTAAATACAGGGTTGTCATGTAAATATATTGCCTTTTTAAAAATCACAATCCATTGAATTGCTTTAAAACTTTTTGGTTTTCTTTCGTATAAGATTAGCGCTAAAAATAGACTAAGAAAGTTTGCACTAAAAGATCGAATCTTTCTTCTAAAAACTCTAGCTAATAAATAAAGAAAATCACTGTTTTCAATTTTAAACAAATTGAAAATTATTGCTCCGCACCATTGTTCTATTACTCTTAATAGAAGAGGAAAAATCGGGGAAAAACCTCGAGCGCTAAAAATTTACAAGATTCTCCAACTTAATAATAATTCCAATGATATGTACTTAATGCGAGTTTTACAACTTGCACCTTTAAGTCCTTAAAAGACCTTTCTTCCCTTTTGTTTATTCAGTATTTTAGGAACTTCCATGCTCTAAAAAATTTACCGCAAATTTTTTTTTTGGGGAGGATGCAATCGTTGGAATTCCCTGTATTATTATAATTCTACAGTCAGTTTTCCCCCAAGATAAAGCAATGTATTTCAGCACCAAAGCTCTTATTTAGGTAATTTAGCAACTGAATAGGATTGTGAATACTTCGCATGATTAAAGGAATTCGATTTTAAACAGATACAATATTAAATATTAGAAATTGGAAAGTGCAGACATTTTCCTTTTAAGAATACTTAAATATATTCACAACGTAAAAGCGTATTGAAATTGACCTTTGCGGTTTATTTTCGAATCCTGCTCCGCAGTTTCCTTGAGATGGTATTTCCGCAATGGTGAAATCTACACGCATTCATTAACGTGTGTGTTTGGTCTGTAATATAATTATTCAAATAAAATACACGAATTTAGTTTTGTGGCTTTTTCTACGATCTTGGTGTATCATTATCGATGTTAGAGATGCTACTTCCACGAGGCACTTTTTTAATGTCGAGAAGAAAATGTTAAACGAACTAAGGGAGAAACCCATTTTCCTTTTTGCATTCCCTCACCGCAAAGCGTTAGGGTTTTTCTAAAGACCCTTCGACTTTCTCCTCTCAAATAATCGACTAGAAGAAAGAACGCTTATTTTTTTCATTTGAAAAGGATACTGAATACAATTTTCATTGAAAAGAACCTGTTCGCATTTTTGGTGGAATCCGGTCTAGAATACCGAGGCAGATTCTGTGCCATTAGGTCATAGTGGCTCTTTTAAGCTTGCAATGAAGTAGCGAAACTGCAATATCATGATCCGATTTAATGCAGGAATATTCAATTGAGTCCAGACGTACAGATATTTTCATATTTGAAGATAACTTGACCTTTCTATTAAATGCACATTGAAGAAATAGATATAATATTGTAATAAATGATTGAATACATATATAGCCAGGGCCGGATTAAGCCTTATAGGAGCCCTAACACAACGAAAGTTTCGGTGCCCCTGTTACCACTCCGCAATAATTTTTATTCATTTTTATCTACATAAACAGTTTTTAACTAACAAATATTATGCAAACTGAAATAACAAAATAATTTAATTGTGGGTTGTTTTCCAGAGAGTTGGAACATCCCCTCGCGTATGAAAACAAATTTTAAACTAAAAAATAATTTTTCACAAAATGGTAAATTAAAAAAAATGTTTTTAACAAATCTAAACTCTCTAATAAAAAGTTTGCCAGGACTGTTTACTAGCGAGTCGGTCAACTGCAAAAAAGACCGCAATGATTTGAGAACAAGAAAAATGTTCTGAAATTTAAAAATACTTTATCTTTATTTGAATAAATACGAGTAGATGACCCTTATAAATCAAATGAAAGCACGACCCTTAAAATATCACCTCCCTCAAAAAGTTCTGCGGCCCTAGCAGTTGTCCGTTTTACCCACTTGATAATCGGGCCCCGTGCAAAACATTTTAAAGAAAGTCATATTTATGTCAATGACATTAAACAGTAGAAGCAAGTAAGGAAGTAACTTTCAAAGATAATCTTGCGTTCAGCAAATCTCCATTCACACTTTCACACCAAGCACCGGTCACACCCTTTCACTAGAAGCATCCGATGCACCAGTGCTTTTATCTTACCGTTTCGCAATAATTGAAATATGATTGCTGCGCTTAAAACTTCGAGACCCAAGGCGAACCAGTGTTCTTGCCAAAGAACTCGAGGATCTTTGAAGGATACAAGCCATTCCGTCGAGAATGGGCGAACCTAAAGGGAATAAAATGCAGTGTTAACTAATGTGACGTCACAGGAAAATAGTTAAATAAGTAATAATGATTTTATAATAATAAATAATGATTTTATAAATTAAGAGTGGTATACATATTTTATACAAACGAAAGCTCACAAGTGAAATGATTTCAATGATACAATGCAGAAAT
>BGPR01031394.1:0-18076 GCA_013235015.1 Araneus ventricosus | reverse complement strand
GCAATTTCATTCTTCTACTGGTAATTCGCCAGATCCGTGTTTACAGTTTCACTTAAAAGACCGATCGCAAAATGATACAGGTAATTCAAAATAAAGTTGAAAAGACTGAATCCAAGTGTGCTTCTCTCAATTTTGAAGATGATGGTTGATTAATATCTCGTTAATAAATAAAGCTTGACTCTATAAACCTCTGAAGGATTTAGGTTTTAATATTTAATTAACAAAACAAGATAAACGAGTCATTGAATAAATCTCAAAATTCTATGTTTCTTTTCAGGTAAGACAAGTACAAACATCGAATCTTGTTCCCCGCTTAGCGTGTTGAGGATCAATTCATGTCCACTTGTGACTTCAGATGCACAATTAAGTTCTTTCCGTTTACCATCAGTAGAAATTACGAATGGAAGAGTTTTCCGTTTTGTTTATTTCCGGTAAAGTAGGACTTCTGCCTTACCCGTCAACATCCGGTGATAATATTGAGTCAGTAGGAATCTTCAACATTTCATTTGACGATATTAATTAATTTTTAAAGTTTGTTTTTCAGATGTTATGGCTTAAAGATACGTTGAAAATATTAAATGTCATGTCCCTATTGTCGTAGATCTCAACGTTTACTTAAAATGAAAGCCTCATTGTGGGAAATTTAGCCATATGTATGCAGCAGCGATTTCAGTATTCGACTGGTAATTCGCCAAAATGTGTTTACAGTCGCACTTAAAAGACTCATCGCAATAAGGTACAGGTAATCCGATGTATAGTTCCGATGACTGACTCTAAGTCTGTTTCTTACCAGTGTTGAAATGATGGCTAATGATGATATTGACAGATAGACATCTTGTAGATAAATCTTGATCCTATAAAAACTGTCTACTTCTCTCCAATGTTCGTGCGGTGTCTCTTTGCAGTTTTAACGAGAGTTTTATGAAAAATATGGATTCAGAATTATGAATAAAAGGTTAAGTTTGTGTCTTTCAAGAGGTCGTCCATAATTTCTTTTTTGATTCTTTGGTGAATGAAAGAAAACCCTCCAAGCACCTAATGGATCTTCTAGTTAATTATATCAGAATATGACCCAGATAGCAAAGAAGGTTGCGGAAAGGTTGCCATTTCACTTTCCACAGGCTTTCCGCGGAAGCATTTCCGCGCAAACCGTTTTGGAAACCATTGCCGCAAGGTTTACGTAGGAAAGCTTTTTATAAACTACCTCACCGACAAGGTTTGAAAGACAAGACGCTTGATGACGTAGACTACACTCATGCGCCCTCTGTGACTCCAGAATACTCGTCTATCGATTGCGACTCCATTTGTTTACACGTGCGTCTGGAGGTGAGCGTTTTCATAAAACTTAAACAAAAAATCAGTAGACAAGTAATTATTTATTTTCAATTTCCTCTTTATTTTGCTTAAGTAATATGATTGTTATCCCTATAATAATATACAATATTTACGAAAGTAATTGCTCTTTAAATTTACGTGTTTCTTTTATACTTTAGACAAAACAAGCTGATAGTTCGTTCTATGTTTGCGATTATGTTATTTCGAAATGGCTCCATAGAGATGATATACTGCCATATCGTTCCTAATGGTTTTAGTTCGATACATGTTATGCAGTATCCCAACATTTAAAAAAAATTTTTTTTTTATGAACTAAACTGTTCTAAAATCATATGGGAATTTCACAGTGAATGAATGTTTGAAGCATATTAAATCATACTGATACTATTCTTTAGCAAATTATATTGGCTTTCTGCTAGTTATAAAAATTTTTTGAAGGATATTTTAGATTTAGAGTTATGAATTTTGAAATAAATTAACCCCATTTGCAACAGTTTTGGCCACCTCTATGCACCAGTTTTGGCCACACTAATATTATATTTTTAACAGCATTGTAATGAATTTTAAGTAAAAATAAAAAATTTTTATGCATTATATATTTTAGTACATTGTCTTGCAATTGAAGTTCACTGAATTTGGTGACAAAGGTAGCGTGGCACCCCCAGTCAAATACCACATCTTCCTTTGTTTATAAACACGCGGCCACTTTTAGTGGGCGTTTGCAAGACAGACATTTTACTAACTTACATTACACGGCATGGGGTTTAATGAGCATAATTTTATGGAGCAAAGATTTCATTCTTCTACTGGTAATTCGCCAGATATGTGTTTACAGTCTCACTTAAAAGACTGATCGCAATATGGTACAGGTAATTCAAAATAAATATGAAAAGACTGACTCCAAATGTGTTTCTCTCAATGTTGAGGGTGATGGTTGATTAATATCTTGTTAATAAATAAAGCTTAACTGTATAAACCTCTGAAGGATTTAGGCTTTAATATTAAATTAACAAAACAAAACAAACGAGTCATTGAAGAAATCTCAAAATTCTATGCTTCTTTTCAGGTAAGACAAATAGAAATATCGAATCTTTTTCCCCGCTTAGCGTGTTGAGAATCAATTCATGTCCACTTGTGTCTCCAGATGCACATTTAAGTTCTTTCCGTTTACCATCAGTGGAATCTACGAATGGACGAGTTTTCCGTTTTGTTTATTTCCGGTAAAGTAGGATTTCCGCCTTACCCGTCAACTTCCGGTGATATTGTTGAGTCAGTGGGAATCTTCATCATTTCATTTGAAGATATTAATTAATTTTTAAAGTTTGTTTTTCAGATGTCATGGCTTAAAGATGCGTTGAAAATATTAAATGTCTTGTCCCTATTGTCGTAGCTCTCAATATTTACTTAAAATAAAAGCCTCATTGTGTGGAAAGGTTGCCATAATTACTCTTTATCGCTCAGTCTGCGTCACTCGATGTTTATGATGATGATGGTGACTGGATAGCGTGAGGTTTCGGAGCTCGATTTTAAAAAGTTTGCCCTACCAAATTTAACAAAGCTTGGTTTACATAATATTGCAAAAATGGAATTTTAAATTTTTGGAAGAAATTTAGTTTTAATTTTCGCCACCATCTACTGTATGGCGCTGTACCTGTTGTTGGACTAGTCCAGATGTTCCCAAAATGTGTTACGTGTACCCCTGGGGGTACCCGACCTCAGACTCGGAAATGGTGGACACAAGAAAACATACGGGATTAAAATTTTTACAGAATTTTTTTCCCTGTGTTCATGTAAAACGTAAAAGCGAAAGTTGTGCAAGACCGAAACCTACCCTCAAAATTAGAAAAAAAAGAAAGCAAAAGGAAGTGTTATTTTTCAGTTATTAGATTGATAGATATTAGATTTGCTATAAAATTGATTTTATCTCTTTTGACGTTGAACTAATACTATTGTAAAAATGTAATCAAAGGTAAAATCAAAAATAACTCCCGCAAACCTTCTAAGTTCCACTCATTTGACTTTGAAGCTCACCCTGGGCACGAAACATTATTAATAAAAACTTCTTCGTAAGACGGACGATTAAACGGGGGGACATATGAGAATAGCGTGTACGCGAAAATAAAAATACTAATCAAGGTGTATGCGAGGGAAAAAAAGCTAGGGAACCCCTGGCCTGATCAGTTCGTCGACAAATTCCTGGAATTTCAATTTCCTCTAGTTTTCTATTAAGAAAGATTCTGAAGGCTTTTTCGTAAAGATATTGTCATACAATCGAAGTCAAGTACTTAGGAAAATGAAATGTATTGAGTTCGACGATAAGGGTAGCGTGTCACATCCTATCAAAGACATGCTTTACGACAAATAACCACCAACATTTTTTTCTCATCACGCAGCCACTTTTAGTGCGCGTTTGCGAGACGGGTTTACCCAAAATATAAAGCAGTGGCTGGGGGTTAATAGAGGGCATTTTTATGCAGCAATGATTTTATTATTCGACTGGTAATTCGCCAGAAATGTGTTTACAGTCGCACATAAAAGACTGATCATAGCAAGTTACAGGTGATCCAAAGTAAAGTTGCGGTGACCGACTCCAAGTCTGTTTATCTCAGTGTTGAAGATGATAGCTGATGATGATAATGACTGATAGACATCTTGTAAATAAATCTTGATTCTGTAAAAACTTACTACTTCTTCTTTCCAATGCTCGTGCGATGTGGCTTTGCAGTTTTAACGAGAGTTTTATGAAAAATATGAATTTAGAATTATAAATAAAATGGTAAGTTTGTGGTTGGCAGAAGTCGTCCATGATTTCTTTTTTGATTCTTTGGTGAGAAAAGGAAACCTTTCAAACACAACTAATAGTTCTTCTAGTTAATTATCTCACGATATAAAATATCAATCGAACACCTTCTCCACCAAAAAGTCCTTCTCGTTATAACAAATGGCCCTGGTTGCTGAAGAACTCGAATATCCACTCTGGCTGGACAATAGAAAAGGTGGAAGATCTCCCCACGGAACTGGGAGGACAATTTTAATGTGTTGAAATTTCGCTGGAAGTGAAGCCCGAAATGAAATGAAACAATGACCGATATCCTTCTTTTAAAATTATTCTATTTTCGACCACAGTGCTGTTAATTGTCTAGGAACACTTGAACAAGGTTCCAAAAACGGCCGGATTGTGCAACACCGTGGTCTAGTCGCAGTGCAGGAGCGCTCTAAAAGCAGTGTCGGAACGCTCTAAAGGCATTGCCTGGACGGTCTAAAAGCAGCGCAGGAAGGCTCTAAAAGCAGTGCCGGGACGCATACTTACAAACCCTACCCTGAAGGAACTGAGGCAGGAAATCAGCCAATATCATTGGCTACGACGGGCAGTGACGTCGTTTTCAGCTCTCGCACGTAGCTTACGGCAATCATAACAAAACAAGAGTCAATTAAATAAAATTGCGATGTGGGTGCTTATCGTAGATCAAAATTCTCGAAATCCAAGCAACGGAAACCTAAACTAATTCAAAGTCCACATTCAATGGCTTGTTTTGTTATAATTTCCATACGAGAGCATAGAACGACGTCATCGGCTCTGGGCGAAGCGAGCCAATCATATTGACCGATTTCCTGCCTCAGTTCTATCAGGGTAGGGTTTGTAAATATGCTGCCGGGACGCTCTAACAACAGTGAAGGAACACTCTCCCCTCAGTGACAAAAATCGCGCTGTATTAAGGATGATTTGAGAATATTTTCGTATTTATTTCTTACGGAAAAAAATCAGCGCCGGAACGGCGTTCCGATTCCACTATACCTCCGGTTCTACACCTCGACTTTTTGGTATTCTTACAGGTGTCATGCGTTTTGTGCTTTGCTTCGTAGTATAAAGAAAAAAACAGAATCGACATTTCGGACCCATTGTTTGAGAAAAAAGTGGTACAGTGTTACAATTTTAGAGTCAGGGCAACATAGTAAATTAATTTTTCTGGCTTTTTTTTTTCTATAGTTATCGTGTTCTCATGAACATGGATAGACAACTGAGAGACTGTGCGCCCTTTGAAGGACTGAGTTGGAACTTAGGCACATATTTACAATTTTACATTTTTACTATATTTATTTTTTCTTCTGTGTTTTTGTTTTTTGGCACACGATTTACCTACATTCGTTATTATTTTTTTTAAATTAAATTAAATTGATCTTCAATCGTAGACGTTTTTATACTATTCTTTTTGTCCTTTCTGAAAATTAACTTTTTCGAATATGGCAACAAAAATATAACTGTTCAACATAAAATAGGGAATGAAGTGCTTCCAAGAAAGAAATCAGGTGGAATAAAAAATGGAAAAGAAATTGTTACTCCGCCATTTCTGTATCCGCAATTGCGTAAAAAAATTCGTACAAATTCCAATTTTGGAACTTGTACATTACAAGCATTTTTCATCATCTTAAGAACGCTCAAACACACGCTGAAGGATTTACTCTTTATTATTGAATCAACGAAACAATACAACTGAGTCATCGAATAACTTGCAGAATTTTATACAGTGAAACCTCGCATAACGAGCACCTCTCATAACGAGTGATTCGCATAACGAGCACCTCTCATAACGAGTGATTCACATAACGAGCAAAAAAATTGTAAAGAAATGACTCGCTTAACGAGCAACATTACACATGACGAGTGAAGAGGAGAGTGAAATTCCCGGAGTTTGCGCCTGCGACTGTCATATCCACGGAGCTTTTATTTCGCTTTAATTCTTATCAAACTAGGTGTCTAGTACTTGTGCGTGCACTTTTAACTGTAACCTGTTTTAACTATTAATCGAATGAGATCTTTTGTTTGGATTTCTTTTTTCTAGTAGAAACGTTTCGTATGGAAGGAATGACTTCGGTATTTTCATTTTTTGATTCCAGTAATATATAAGGCTACGATTTCTTAAAGACTATTTTTCTGCCATGATACGCTACGTCACAAATGATGTGACGTATTTGAGTGACGTAACGAGTTGACTGTTGTTAAGTATGCTTTTTCCCGCTTTTATGATAAATGTTTAACTATGAAATTTAATTATTTTTTTCGATACTATGTAGTGATATACTAGTACTATTTTAAACATTTTTTAAAATTATTAAGTTTAAATGAATTAACAAGAGTAGCATTCATTTTGTAATAATCAAAGTCTATTAGAACTTTGATTAAACGTCTTTCTTGAAAGGCATATAAATGGTGTTTTACTACATTCTACTCAAGTAAGTTAGTACAGTCGACGCTCGTTATAACGACCACACATTATAAAGACCATTCCATTATAACGACCAGTGATAAAATCCCCAACTGTGTTTCCCTATGCACCATGTTATTTTACTTCCGGTATAACGACCGTACAGTGTCGTCTAATCCCAATACAACGTCCGAATTCAGAGGACACTCTTCCCGGTATTGTTCCAAAAAGAACATGTTTCTAAACGTAAATGACCTCGATTATTGTATTGCCAAGCTCCGTAGATGTAGAATCTTCAGTGTTACAGTTCAACTTTGACGAGGGGCGGGGGGAGAATTATCCCTCACCACAGCGCGGAAATTAGAATAGCCTATAATAAAAAAATGTTTCAATAGCTATTGAGACTTTAAAATGTTTTTTTGGAAAGGCAGAACATTATTTATCATCTTTAACTGAAATGGAAAATTATGTTTTGCAGAAAGCACATATGCAGAAACGACAAACAACCATTTATGATTTCTTCTTTCGAAAATAAGTGTATTGTAAGTATATAACACTCGTTATTTTCTACTTTAAAATCTATTTTAGAAATATATTTTTAATTGATATAATTTTATTTTGAATACCAATGATAAAAAATAAG
Source organism: Araneus ventricosus (assembly GCA_013235015.1). Taxonomy (NCBI): domain Eukaryota; kingdom Metazoa; phylum Arthropoda; class Arachnida; order Araneae; family Araneidae; genus Araneus; species Araneus ventricosus. The sequence goes on along the minus strand of BGPR01031394.1, from coordinate 10,894 downwards.
TTGAGAATTTATTTGGAATCTCTTTAAAAATCGCCTATTTGTATGGAACTTCTGAGCGTGCATGTGTACAGTTTTTAATTATATCTACTATAGCGACCTCTCGTTATAAAGACCTTTTGCTGTGGGACGCAGAGGGTCGTTATAACGAGCGTCGACTGTATTTATATAGAATTTTACATGTGAAACAATTCGCTTTCTTCCACTTCCTACTTATTTTCACTAAAGGTCAATCTTATTAATCTTTGTTTGAGCAGATATTTCATTTTTAAGACGATTACTCGTAGTCTGACTTCGAACTTCGCCTCCTACGGGAGTAAGGAATTTGTAGGAAGTTGTTCTATGAAAAAAATCTAATTAATCAGGTTTAAGATTAGAAATGAAAGAATTGTTTCTTATTTCTCGGGAAAAAAGTACATTCCAGTCAGCTTGGATTGCAGAAAGTTGTTGCAGTTGATAATAAGTATTTTCGAAGATATGGAAAAGTTAAACAGAAGATTTTGATGAAAGTAGTTGAAAGAAAATGGCGATTATTTACTTTGGGGATTGGTAATTAATTTTGGATCAAATAAATGTACTGAAGTTGCTTTTGCATCTTGGTATGGACATATCTTTCTTTTGGTTTTGTAGGGGATGCTAGGGATACTTTCCCGTACTTTTACTTTTTCTTATATTTCTCGAATATTTGAATTGTTATCATCATAAAAAGATTTGTTGGTAAGAAGGATAAATGTACTTAGGCGCCTTCACATTCAAATTCGACGGCTCTTTCACATAATTCAATTCGTGAAAACGCTCCTTCCAAAACTCAAATTCGCGAAAACAGCCCTTCAGAAATAAATTCACAAAAACGGCCCCTTCACAAAATTCAAATTCATGAAAACGGCTCTTTCACATAATTCAAATTCACAAAAACGGCCCTTCACATAATTCAAATTCGTAGAACGGCTCCTCAGAAAACTCAGAATTCCAAAACGGCCATCAAACTCAGATTCACAAAAACGGCCCCTTCACAAAGCTCAATTACCAAAACGGCCCTTCACATGAATTCCAATTCATTAGGCAATTTTCACAGACTCCAAATTCACAGAAGCGCCTATTCACATAATTCAAATTCGGCCCTTCATGATTCAAGATTCACAAAACGGCCCTTCTAAATCTCACAAATCAACAGAAACGGCTCTTTTCACAACTCAATTCAAGAAACGGCTCATTCACAAAACTCAAATTCACAAAACAGGCCCTTCTAATTCAAATCCATAAAACGGCCCTTTTACAAAATTTCATTTTATTAAAATGATCCCTTTTAAAATTTTCATGCGACCAAACACGATTCTCTTTTGAGTGATATCCTTCTTTTCTATATCAATCGATTTTAAGTGAAGATGCATCTCTGCATAAAAATGTTTTGTTAACAGAAATTTCAATGTTTCAACATACTTTAACGATAAACCACTATTATTTTTTTATAACTTCTTTTTAAAAGTTTTAATAGGTATGTGCACAAAATATATTTGATTTTTTTCAGTATTATATCAAATTACGCAAATATTTGGTTCAATGAAACACTTTTGATGTTAAACGTAAAATATGGAAATATGACTGAAATTAAGGTTTTACATGAATAAATTTTTTCACAAAATCATTTTATTTTTCATAAAATAATTTTTTCTAAAATATTATTTTTCACAAAAAATCAAAAATCTGGATCGACCCTGTAAATATATTTCATGAAATCTTCACAGGTCTGGTACCTAACTTTAGGATAGTGGCCTACCTTAAAGATACTGATCCAGAGTAGGAATGCTTGACCCTTAGCTAGAGATACTTGATCCTATGGGTAAGGATACTTGACCCTTAGCTAGAGATACTTGATCCTATGGGTAAGGATACTTGACCCTTAGCTAGAGATGCTTGACCCTTAGCTAGAGATACTTGATCCTATGGGTAGGGATACTTGACCCTACATGCAAAACCTACTTAAATTCTTTTGATAAGCTATATGTTCGCGAAATTCAGACATTAGGTTATAACTACTGAATTGAAAACGTCTTTATTATCAAATAATATTAATGAAACTTAAAAGTTAAATAGTATTGTTACTATAAAACGCAGTTGTTGTTAATATAATCTAGTTAATAAATTAAAATCGTTAAGTCATTACATTAAAGCTAATTATTTAATTAAATTAGTTCAAAATTTAATGAATAATTAAAATATTGATTTAATTAAATGAAAAAAAATTACAGCAAAAGAGCTGGAATCCTGGTGTTGAAGAATTTCTGGTTTCGAAAAATCAAAAGCGGAATAGCATCAAAACTTGAAAATAGTTTTAAAAATGTTGTACAAAACAAGAAATTGAGAAGCGTAATAGACTTACTCGGTTCTCCTAAAAAATAAAAGCAAAAGAATAAATATATATTTTTTATTTTTATTCTTTTGCCTTTATATTCATATCATGAAAGAAAGACAAACTCAACAGAAAATCCCCTCAAAATGACCATGTAACCAAATGTAAAATAAAAATGTCACACAAAAATTACCAATTACCTCACAATCTGAGAAAATCGCGTAGGATCAAGTATCCTACACGATTATGACTATACGAGATTATGGCTTTCAAATCTAGTAGTTGACCGCGTGAATTTCAGTTTAGTTGTATTAACATCTTGTTTTGAAGCAATACCAGGGCTATTTTGGGATTGACCTCATCACTTTGAACCGCGGTGGGATGACGGGGACGACACCTGAGCCGGCATCCTTCTCCAAGCCTCCACACCACACCAGAGGAGGACGTTTGTCCCCCTACATCAGATTTAGCATGTACCTGGTTCACATACAAGACAGATCTTCGGTGGATTCAGGTTCGAATCTGGAACCCTCCGGCCTCGAAGCCGAAACCTTACCACTATAAATCATCACGATAAATCAAAAAGTGCCTTATAATTGGATAAGAAAGAGCTAGATAAATGAACTTTTGCATATGGTGTTTCCTCTAAAACTGTAGATGTGCATTAAATGTTGGATCAAAGAGCTGGATCAACGAATTTTTGCATATGGTGTTTCCTCTAAAACTGTAGATGGGCATCAAATGTTGGATCAAAGAGCTGGATGAACGAATTTTTTTGCATATGGTGTTTCCTCTAAAACTGTAGATGTGCATCAAATGTTGGACCAAAGAGCTGGATCAACGAATTTTTGCATATGGGGTTTCCTCTAAAACTGTAGATGTGCATCAAATGTTGGACCAAACAGCTGGATCAAGGAATTTTTTGCATATGGTGTTTCCTCTAAAACTGTAGATGTGCATCAAATGTTGGACCAAAGAGCTGGATCAACGAATTTTTGCATATGGTGTTTTTTATATTTATTATTTCGATTCGTTCGAAAATGGGGGGTGGTGCGGGGTAGGCAGCCCTTCATTGCACATCTAGACGTCATAAGCTTCCATATGAAATAAAAATTATCAAAATCCGTCGAGTGATTGGGGCTGGCGAACTGTCTGAAGGTTTTACCATATCATTTTAAATATATAGATCCCAACAGTTTCATCACACAAAAAAATATTGTAAAATACCAATTGTAGGTGATGGAAACTGTTTAGTTAGGGCGATTTCATTCTGTATTTATGGATCTGAAGACTCTGTTGCCGAAATTCGTGAAAAAAGTTATACAAAATATTACAACTAGATGAGGTTTATTGAAAGATTTTACAATTTTGAACTAATCTGTTGTCTACAAAGAATATGAAATCTACTATGGTTTTATGGTCTGTTCCACTGATCTTCATGCAGTATTTAAAACTGAAAAAAGTGGTGGTTGAAAACCTCGAAGCAGCGAGGTGACAGGGGTAGTGCTGAGCAAAGTGGGTGCTGGCCGTGAACCAGCCCGGAGGGTGGCGAGACCGGCTAGTCTATACTTATAAAAAGCAATGTTTGTGTGTGTGTGTGCCTGCGTGCGATGTCCAGACGAATCTATCGCACTTACAGCCATGACATTTGGCACACAGGTAGTCGCAATGGTGACTCAATGCAGCTCGAAGCCGAAATTTTAAAATTTAATCTAGAATTTTTTTTTATTTAATGTTTTGGGTGATTTTTGGCACTCATTTCTCAATAGCATGGTTTCGGATAACTGTACGACAAAAATAGGTACACCATTAGAAAGAGCACCCGATTTCCGTTCTAATGAAGTTTGTGTCGAATGTCTAACGCAATTTACTGAATTTTGAGAAATTTTTAAAAAATAGCCAGTTTTGCCATCGAAATGTTATTTCTGTTTTTAAATTTGTTGCATACGACTTTCTAATAACACTATTATTTTCAATTTTTTTCAGCTTATAGCTAGAACGGTTCTGTCGGATTTAAAACAAGGACGGTTAAAATATCTTTTCCCGTTTTTTTAAATTAATTTTTTCTGGGCAGTTGATAGTTATTTTTCTCGAGCAAGTTTCCTCCCGCGACACTTTTCCGGAACGCAGCTGGCAATATGATTGGTTGACGGGGCAGGTGACGTCATAACCTTCAATTGAATGACTAATTATTATTTTCGGCAGTATCTTAACGTATTTGTTCATCTCGCATACTTTGCTTGCAGTATAATAATTTTCGCGTTGCAATTTTTTAATTTTGTTTTGGAATAATTTTTCTACAAATAAAATGCCATTATCGTGAAAAAAAATAAGCGGGAAAATCCATAATGTGTATCTTTTGTTTTCAAAACTTTTTGTTGTTGTGGGGGTTTTTTTTTTTTTTTTCCATTTTGTTGAGGTCCTGATTCCACGGGCAACGCCGTGCGCGTACTGCTAGTTATAAATAAAAACTTATTCGCCCGATCGTTGGGAAGTTGGAATATGACAGAAGAGCGTGATCAAAAATAAAAATAATTATCGAAGAAATAAAAGCTGGGAACCGTTGGCTAGATGATTAAAAATTTAAAAAACAAGGTGTCTTTATTCACTTCACTTAGTAGGGTAAATAAAAAAGGGAGTGAAAATCCTATTATAAAATTTTAATTCTTGGTCTGCGTTGTTAATATTTATTATCAGATACGCGGGGAATATTAAAAAATGAGCCATCCTTTTGGAAAATTAGTGTTCATATTTCTCATCTGTTTACTAGCCTGAGGGCTGTGACAGAGGCACAGACTGACTTTATTCTCTCGCTTAAGTAATCTTTATATGCGGCAAGCTTTGTTACCAACTTCGCTCTATCCTTATATTTATAGGGACCATCATATTTTAAATAGCCCCTCCGCCAAAAATACTTAAAATCTCTATCATCTGTGATGGATAAATTTTTTTAAAAAAATTTCTAATATTTTTTGCCAAAATCAAAAATTGTTTTAATTGTTATTAAATTATACTTTAGTAAAATTTTTATATGAGCTCATTGTTAACGATTTTTTAATCGTTTATCTAGTTTTTAAATGATGATTTTTTTTATTTATGTGGAGTTCGAGTTAGGCAGGATGTGTAACTGATTGGCAATACATCGTAAATTCAAACCTATAGCAGAGATTATTGGGTTTATCACATCTCCTATCACACCTTTCAAGAAGTTTCTGACCATTCTTCCCTATTGTTTCAAGTGCCCTATTATTAGTTCTATAGCCCTGCTCTCATGATCATAGTGTTACAGTCATGGAAAGTCGCTTTCCAGCAATGCAAGTCTTATGGTTGGGAAGAGAGTTTTACAAGGTGAAGCATGGAGTGACCTCAGTGACTCTTATTGCACGCATGACCTTGGCGACAAACTTGGCGACTTGGCGACAAATTTGACGACCTTGGCGACAAATAGATGATTCCCGAAAATGCAACCCTTTTCTCGATATTTCTATTAGGGGCCGAGATCCAGGTTTTTCCTGAAAATTCTATGTGACGACACGTCCTATCGGGGAGAGTATATAAGACCGCGTTTGGATCACGGGAGCGGTCTTTGATCGACTGGTTACTTCGCTTTGAAGCGTGAACGTCTTTGGAGTTCTATCCGCTATGCGAGCTGAGCTGTTATTGTCGTTACTAGTTATTTGCTGACTGTTTGTGCTGTTAGATATCAAAGTGCTGAACTGTCATTACCTGTGAATTGTTGTCTATTTACATTGGTAATCTGTGCAAGGACTATTGTTTCCTGTACATGTGCTACGTGTTTTCCTGCATATTTGTAAATAAACCTTCATTCTCCATTATCCTGCGTGTTGGACTGTTTACACCATACACCCACGGTAAGATTTTGTGCAACAATAGACTTATCTTCTTTCAATAACTCCTTCCGAGTTTTTGGGGTATATACCTTACTTTTGTCTTTAACATTGCAGCCAGGAACAAAAATTGCCTTGGAATATAGCTTAAACGAGAAAATTAAAGTACAATTATTGCACTCAAAAAACCCCATATCTGAAATATATAATCAAGCTAATCAAAAACAAGCTAGACAGAAGGTTGCTAAAAGATCAAATCGTGACTGTCTTGCTAATCTCAAAATTGCAGAATACGAATATTGGCATATAAAGAATAGTAATCCAGATTTAGCAACATTTATATTGTAGGATAGTTATGATATTGTTACAAAGCTATAAAGTCGTTTCCCTGAGATGCTAATCTTGGCGACAAACTTGGCGACTAGGTGATAAATCTGGCGACCTTTTTGGCGAGTTGGCGGCAAAGGAGGGCTCTTAACAGCCTTTTGAAAGGCCTGAAACAAGCTTGGGGAAATCTTACTAAAAACCTTACAGAAAACCTTGTTTCTTGATGACTAGCGAACCTTTCCGCTACTTTGCCGAAAGGTTCAAACCTTGGAAACCTTTGTGACAACCCTTTACCCTTGCCGACGACAAGGTTTCCAAAACCTTTTAGACAAGCTTTCTTTGTTATTTGCGTTATGGCTAGGAATGACAAATTTGTAGTTAGAGGTTCCAAACATGCTAACTTTAATTTTAGTAAAACGAAATTTTTAACACATTACCTAAAACTTCTCCGAATGAAAACAAATTAACCTTTGAGCTCCTAAACCAATGGCATCAACTACATTCATGTGTATAAAATACATACATGTATAAAAATATATACTGAATTGACTTTACTGTTTTGAAATCATATTATAAACGAACATTGCTATAAACTTCCGTTACGCAAGAGTTTTATCATTTTTCTAGGAAGTACTCACCTTGAAATAGTAAGAATTCTACCTTTCATTTTGAAATATGCCCTATAAATGTCCGTTATCAGAGTAATTTCAGTGAAAAATTGTTTATGGGCGAGTATATTTTGAAGTTGGAATAAATGAAAAATGCTCCTAAAGTTACTTGTTTTTCTCTTTTGTTTACTATTTCAGCGACGAGTTTTTTTTTTTCGGATTTTATTTTGAATCAAGTTGTTTGAGATGTATTCGAATTTTGACGTTTCATGACTGTGTTTTGTTACTGATTACTAATCCTATTGGTTTGGGAGCTGGCTTTTATGCTTTTTCAATAGGAAGTGACGTCATTACATGGGAAGTGATGTAATCTCTGGAAGGTTCATGAAATTACTGGCTCCCAGTAGAGATAGGTCCACAGTTCAGGATTTCTCTAGAAGATTCCTTTTGTCCCCATTGTCGCCAAATTTGTCTGCAATATTAGCATGTCAGGTAAACAACTTCAAAGCTTTGTAACACTTACGTTTTACAAAGTTTATATTTTGTTTTATGATTCTGTTTTGTTACCGATTACTACTGTAACAGTTCGATGCAGTTCAGTAAGCAGGATAAAAAAAAATAAAGCTCTTTATTCCGCAAATATTCTAAGAAAACAAACGTAGCATAGGTAACAAATCGGCACTTGCACAAATTAAGAACAGAGATTATCGATAAATCTCAACTACAACTACAGCACTTTTAATAACACCTCAATATCTCTCAATTCACCAGCTTGTTTGCTGATCAAAATCCAACCTACTACTCTTGGTTTGAGAGATTGCTTTTATACCTTTCCAACAGGAAGTGACGTCAATACATAGGAAGTGATGTAATCTCTAGAAGGTTCAAGACACTTCTGGCTCCCAGTAGAGAGAGGTCCGCAGTTGCAACATTGAAAAGTATTGTTGTAAATTATGCCAAAAAATATTTTTAAAATTCTCAATTTAACTAATGTCATTGAAAAGATAATTTTTTAAATTTTCAGATGGTGTAAAAATAATTTTTGTGCTGTAATATTTTTGGAAGTTATTAAGGAAAAACGCCCCAATTTCGCTTAATTTTTAATTTATTCAAATTCTAATTAAAATTTCCAAAAATACGGCTCCGAGATGCACATTCCCATCTTCCAATGAATGATGACATTTGGTATGTGATCTTTACACATAAGTTGTAGGTTTCTATCAACGTTTGGACATAATCTGTCTGAGGGAAGTCTGTCTGTCTGACTGTCCGCTGTCATGTGAATACTATAATTAAATTCTTGAATATCTAGTTGGATAAAATTTGGTACACAGTTTTATCACCATGAATGCAAAGCTTGTCCACAGCCAAGCTACTAATTTAATTGCTGAATACTCCAAATATTTAGATTGCTTTTTACTTTCTCGTATACAAAGTATACAAGGAGAAAGTATTGTAATCGTCAAAAAATTCGAACTCGAGATTTTGACGAATCTCCACGCGTTAGACTTCCCTGAGTCCGAAAAACACAATTTTGGAATTATATCTGTGTGTCTGTCAGTCTGTCTGTGAACACCATAACTCGAAAACTATTAGAGATACAGGAGTGAAATTTGGTATGTCGTCTTGACACATAATTTGTAGGTTTCTATAAAATTTTGGACAAAATCCTTCTACGGGAAATCTGACTGTCTGTCTGTCCGCGTTCTTGTGAACACTATAACAAGAAAACTTGAATAGCTACACGGATAAACTTTGGTACACAGTTTTATCATCAGGAATGTAGATACGCATCAAAGTTTGGGCCAAATCCGTCAAAGGGTTGACTCTCTCTCGGTCTGTATAATCGCATACTTCTGAAGGAGATATCTTCTAAAAGAAATGGCTTAGAAAATGAAATTTCGTATGTAGTCTTGAAACCCTAATTGTAGATTTGTCTCCAATTTTCGTTTAAATCGGTTTAAAAAAAGGCGTTGGAATTGCATATTCGGTTTTTTCCCCATTCTACGACACAAAAAAAGGCGCGAACGCTGGAACGTTTTCCCCACCTTAGGTAATACCGCATGTTTTCTGGCGCGCGGTGTATTTTTTCCCCCACGTGTGTTAGTCGTATGCGAGAAAGTTTTGGGGAGGTCACTCCCACTGGTTTGCTTTGTCTATCAAATCAATAGGTATTACTAATCTTCTAAATTTTTCAAGAGGCATACACAACCAGTTAGCGAGATTTTGAAGTCAACATATCGCCATTTTGAAATTTTTTGAATTTCCCATTGATTTATTTGTTAGGCAATGCAAGGAATAAGACAGGTATTTTAATTTTTTTTTTGGTATTTTAGCTATAATTTAAAAATCGTTAATATTTATGTAAAAAAAATTTTAAAAAAAATTTCTACCGATTTTTGATAAATTTTCTAAAATAATAAAACAAAAAATTTCTTTCTTCGAATTTAATTTTACCTTACAGTTAACATAATTTTGGTGTTTTATGCACAATTTAATATAAATTTATTGAAAACTACGCTTTAAATTAATTTGGCCGTTAATTGGTTAAGAGTCAAACGATTGGAATTAACTTAATAAAATTTGTAGGAATCAAGTTTGATTTTGCATTTTATTACATATTACGGTTGAAATCTAGAATTTGGTACACACTCTAAAAATGGCGCCAAGTCTCCAAAGCTAATGCAGGTAATCCCTGCATATGGCTTTGGCGACTTGGCTCAAATGATATGCAGCGGTCAACGTCTTGCTTTGGCGATTTGGCAGCGTTTTAATACTGTGTACCTTCTGTGTGTTAACTTCTAGATTTCAACCCATGTTACAATTGAACTAGTTGATCTCGTACAGATAATCTGCGCTCGGTTAAATGCATGCCATGATTTTCCTGACCTTCTAGAGCCAAATTGGTCATTCATCGCTCCAAGAAAATTTGCCAAAAAAGGCGCCAAGTGGCGCAAACATGACAGAAAAGTAGCCAAAGTACAATATTCACAATAGTAATCTCCATAATTTTCACCTCAATTTGTGAATTGACACGAATTTATCTTCGCTGGCAAAAACTGTTTTGACGTTGATTTAAACCTTCTCTGGATCGCCTAAGCCCTATACTTCATTTCTAAATTATATTTAGACGTAAATTTACGTCCCTCCATAGTGGTTTACTGGTGTGTCGGGAAAGGAAAAAATTATGACGCTTTTCGTGGTACTTTTAAACGCTTATAGCTCCGCAACCAAATAACATAGAGAGTTGGGTGTAGTTTCATTTAACAGAGAAAGGTGGACATTGAAGATTTCAAAAAGAATTTTAGAATTTGGAATGTCGGTTTAGTTACAGTCGAGCTTCAAAGTTGGTGAAAATCACTAAAAGTTTTGATGACGTCACAGCGACAGTTGCGTGCGCACGCAGTGACCAACCTAGCTTCCCACGCTTTCTGATATTAACCAATTCAAAGGCGGTGGGGAGTATTCTTCCCGATGGCGGTTAAAACCGCCAGGTTAAACCGGATGTGAAAAAAACCTGAATAACCTAAAACCGGTTATTTTCGCAATATCCGCCATCCCTATTGCAAAATCAGGCCATCAGTTCCCGGTCCCAATCACTGGGCTGATTTCGATAATTTTTATTTCATATGGAAGCTTATGACCCCTATACATGGCATCAATAATCTCCTGCCACACACTAACCTTCATTTTCGAGGTGAATCGCAAAATAAAACTTCGCCAGGTGCATTCACCTCTTCAACCGCCAATTCGCCAATTTATTT
>BGPR01031393.1:0-18076 GCA_013235015.1 Araneus ventricosus | reverse complement strand
GTGGTAGAATTATCGGACGACTGGAATGTGGACGTACCCAGCTGGAAGTATCCGAGGAACTTGGAATCGCCCAGAGTGTCATCTCCAGGCTTTGGCAACGATTCCAAGATGATGGTAATGTGAGTAAATGTTACAGCACAGTTCGCCCCTGAGTTACAACGCCGAATGAGGACCGGTATTTGGCAGTTACTGCCAAAAGAAACAGACGGAGCACAGCATCAGACCTGTCTCGTCAGCTCTCTTCAGCTACCGGTACGACAGTTTCAAGGCAGACCGTGTACAGACGCTTAGGGCACATTGGTCTGTATGCTCGTAATCCTGTCAGATGTGTTCCACTTACCGCAACTCACTGTCGCCTGCGATTAGCCTGGAGTAGAGAGCACGCATTGTGGACACCGCAACAGTAGTCTTGTGTGATGTTTTCCGACGAGTCCAGGTTTAGTTTGCAGTCTGATTCTCGCCGGACTTTCATATGGAGAGCGCCAGGTACCCGTTACCAGCAAGAGAACACCATTGAACGACACCGTTACAGTGGTGCAGGATGGCTCGTTTGGGGAGGAATTATTCTTGGTTCCAGAACTGACCTGCATGTTCAGAGTGTAACGATGACAGGCCACATCTATCGGGATGTCATTCTGGAACAACATGTACGTTTGTTTCGGGGCGCCATGGGTGCTGAATTTCTGTTTATGGATGACAACGCCCGTCCTCACCGTGCAAACATTGTAGACGAATGCCTTCAATCGGAGGATATCACCCGTATGGATTGGCCAGCATACTCACCGGACTTGAATCCAATAGAGCATGTGTAGGATATGCTTGGCCGACGAATTGCAGCCCGTCAACCCCCTCCCACCTGTCTACCGGAACTTCGGAGGGCATTGCTTGATGAGTGGTGTAATATTCCCCAAGATCAGATTGATAATTTGATACTCAGCATGCCTAGGCGTTGTAAGGCCTGTATTGCATCGTCCGGGAGACATACTCCGTATTAACCATGATACTAACCATGTTATACTGTTTTTTGTAAATAGGTTCTTTTTTGAAATTTGCTCCAGGGAGTAAAAATCGCAATTTTTATTAATTATGTCAAACATATAGCATCTGTTTTGCTCTTTACCTTTTGTTTAATAAATAGACTTAACAAATAAGTCAAATTTGTTTTGCTTCTGTCTCTTTCTTTGCCTGAACTTCATTATCCTTAATTTATGGACATGAGTGTATTATAAAAATACCTTTTAAAGAGAATATAAGAAATTAATTTTATAAAACATTAACCTTGCAGAGAGTATGCTCGCTGAGGCTCGAACCCGCGTTCTCCCTACCAAGCCACGTATGGTATTATTAAATGACATCTATACTTTGCTCAAAAATTTAAAAGCAATTAATTCTACTGACAGGAATTTACTAAAAAAATCATTTTGTCAATATAGTTAATAACAGATTTTAACAGCAGTGTATCTTTGATAACTGCAAAGAGTTGTTTTATATTCTTTGATGATGATTAAAAGATTTTTTACTGTATGGAGCTCATTAGGATTGGGTGACTTTATATTTAATCAGAAAGAAATCTGAGCTGAAATTTCATTATTGAACGCTTTAGTAAATTTATTGTTTCCAACAAATTAAATGACATTCATGGGAACCAGATGACTAACCAGATAATAGAAATCAAAAGCGTCTCAAATTACTGAAGATTCTTGTAAAGTTTCATTAAATTCACTAACGAAATTTTAAATAATTAACAGAAATGTTAAATAAAAAATATAATTAGCAATTAAAATTATCATCAATATAATTAATTATCTAATTATAATTATTAATCAAAATTATTCATTAAAATTAATATAACTAATTAAAATTATAATGTTATTAATTACGATTTATAATTATATTAAATCACAAGTTCAATAATAAAGATTATTACAGTAATTATGGGCAATAAATTTATTTACGCTTGGGGACTCGGATCCACAAAAGGAACGAATTCGACACATCACTAATTTCCTACAAATAATTGCCTTCAAAATAAGCGGTAGCCATTCAACTACATACTCAAACTCGGAGATATTTTATATGAATATAAAAGAAGAGTTGTATTTTTAAAAGTGGTGTGCTATGCCATTTAGAGAAAATGTTATTCGAAGACTGAATTTTGGTCGAAGATTCTAATATACTCCGTTAAAAAGCATTGGAATACAGCGAATTACTCATAAACTAAAAAAATTTAGTTCATTAGTAGTAAGTTTGTGCCATAAAAGTGGTGTCTAGTTATAATAATATGGCTATACACTAGGAGATGATACAATTTACAGCATTACCTAACTGAAAAATCCGGAGTTAGCGTTCTTATATCAAATGATAAGATATACGTCAATTATTATTGTACATGGGTGAAAAGCATCATCAATTTATACGAAAATACAGCTTGGACATATTAAGGGGAGTCGGAAGCCTCTATACCCTCAATGTTAAATTGACCATTTGCGATGTACTTTTTCTTAAAATTTATTATAGATATGTATTTGAAATTTTTTTATGTAAGAAAAGTAAAATAAGTAAAGTACATCTTTCTCATCATACTAAATTGAATTTTTGTTAAATTTTGAGTTTTTACAAAATATTGTATTAGACATTGTGAAATTTAATGTTTTTTACACAAAAAAAATCTAAAAAATATACTTTCTAGATTTTGGGAAAAGCTCATTTCAGTACATATTAGGAAAGATAATGAATGTGTAACAAAAAAAAAATGCATACCTATGAACATAGTTTCTGAGAAAAAGTATATCGCGAATGAGAAATTTCATTTTGAGAAAAACGCATTTTAATGTAAAAATATTAGCTCTTCGGAACATCCCGACCCATACTCTAGTCCAGCGGTTCTCAAACTTTTTCAACCACGGAGCACCTTTGAAATTGGAAATTCAACGCTGAGCACTAAAATTTATCTCGCAGCTATATACTGTATGTAGTAAATAGAAAGACAAAATAGCATTGACGATGCAAGGCAATTTCGTCATTTAAGCTCGCAGGATTTTAGATTTCACCGTTTAACTTTTTTTTGCACTAATTTCCCATTGCAGACAGAAAGCACACACATGGAAAAGAAATTGGAAATAAATTCAGGACAAATATTGCAGATCCACAATTTGCTATTTTATTAATTTGACGTTATTACCTTTCTTACAAATTTTTACTTGGTTTCGTGAAACAGAAATTTGCTGAGAAGGATGACGCTGTTTTGATTTGCACAATGAGATTGTATCTGGCTGAGTTTCGGATAGTTGCAAATGAATATCTTGCTCTGCATTGATACTTGATCTGTATTTTGTTTTAATACTGTTTCGACTAAATAAGTGGTTGCGAAGGGGAGGAGAATAAGTTTCTCTTCATCTGATAGGATTTTAAATTCATCTTTTACCATACACAAAAATCTGAGATTGATTTCTCAGTTTCAAACTTTGATGTTATCTCTGTATCTGATGTCAAATCAAGCAAGCATTCGTATTCCTGTGATGACAGAGAGGATGGTTTTTTAGATGTAGAGCATGGTTCTACAACCCAAACTTTTTCTTTTATGTTTCCAAGCAATCTTCTTGGAAAATAAGAGTTGAAAGCATCAATCAAGCGCAAACGATGAACTTCAAACTCGTTTAAGATATCCGCAGGAATGACTGATTCCAGTTCTTCTCCAAATCCCTTTGTTAGTGAAAAACAATCCAGGCTTCCGGTTTTGATTGACTCTGCCCAATTCTTCAGTTTCTTTTTAAATCCTTCCACTTTATCAGTAGCATCAAAAACAGTTACTGCTTTTCCTTTAAGTGGGAAACATAAATCATTAATTTTAACGTAAGACTACGTTCCTCCCATTGTGGTCTCAGGAAGGGATTTGATTCACACGCCTAATCGAAACAAAATACGTTGTATGGGATATTCTCTATATCTCGGTAACTACATATGTTAAAAACATAACTAATGTCTTATTTTAGAGATAAAGGGTAACAACAGAAGTTGCAAAAAAAAAAAAAAAATTCAAAATCGGAATTGTATTTCAGCGACTAATTAGTCGCAAAGTTGGGCAAAAATACACATAAATTGGTGACATCACATGCATGAGGCGCTCGCGTACAATTGTCTGACTTTCTCGCATGCCACGTTTTCGCGAGCGAGATTTCGTGATTGAGTTGAAAATTTTGTTTCGATGGCGCCAACAATTATCCTAGTGTTCTGGGGAATTCATATATTGATTCAACTTTTACAAGAAACATTAGTCCCGAATTATAATTGGCATTGTAATATATTGTATTAAGAAATAAAACAATTTTCATTCTAACCTTAGTTTCATTTTATTTCGCCAATTTTCCATACAATAGTATTTCAGAGAAACAAAAGAGAATTCAGAGTAACTTCGAGAAACAAGAGAGAATTGAGATTAACTTCGAGACACTAAAGAGTCACGCGAGTAAAGTAGTCCTACGCCTTTAACATTAGTGGCTGTTTGAAAAAGTCAGCCTCCTGTCATTTTTTTTTTAAGAATATCTGCCAAATACGCCAATTTCATTAGCCAACGCTTATCAGACAACTTCTCTTCCAAAGCAAAATCATTGTCTCTCAGGAAGTTTCCGACTTTATTCCCTAGTTCAAAGAGGCGGATTAAACTTTTACCACGGGAAAGCCACCTTATTTCTGTGTGAAGAAGCAAAGACGTGTGGATACTCCCCATTTCATCACATAATATTTTGAAAAACCTGTTATTCTTAGGTCTTGATTTTATAAAATTTATTATTTTAACAGTTTCAGCCCGTACCTCCTTTATAAAAGTTGGCATTTTCTTCATTGCAAGAGCCTGTCGATGAAGTATGCAGTGGCTACTGTTGCACCCCTAGGCTTTTTCTTTTATTTTTGCTATTGTACCAGACATCTTACCAGTCCTAGCTTTCGCTCCATCTGTGCACACATCAAAACAGTTATCCCATAGGATGCTATTCTCCGCGAAAAATTCATCTAATAATTTAAATATTTTAGTGACAGTTGTGGTAGTCGGTAATTGCTTGCAGAGAAGTAAATCCTCATGAAAATAGTCCAAATATGATAGCGCACGATTACCATTAATATTGCCAAACCAGCAACATCGGTTGATTCATCCATTTGAAGCGAAAATTTAGTGGATTTTATAAGAGAAATTAAAGTAGCTTTCACATCCTTTGCTAAGTCCCCGATTCGTCTCGAGATTGTGTCATTTGTCAAAGGAATTGTGTCTACCACTTTTGCGCCATTTCGTCAAACATGCATTCGATAATGTCTTTTGATAAGCTTGATAAGGGTTTCAGCAACAGTAGGGCTTGAGCAATTCGGTAACTGACCAAGTAAGATGTCATCAAAGCGTTTTCGTTGACAGTTGTTGAATGATACAATATACATTTCTGGACTTTCCTGAGTTCAATGCGCTTCATTCTGAAAAATCGTTGGTTTATCCTTGCATTCTGGATGAATCCCCTCAAAATTATGACACATTTTTGCTGGAAACATTGAACTGTTCGGCAAGAATTTACCATAAATTATGCACTGAGGTTTATTATCAGTGATCTCAACGAACCTGATATCCAAACAAAAATCACGATACTTTCGTTTTAAAGTGTTTTTAATTGTGGAACTTGTATCCGAGGGAGTAGAGCTATGCAACTTGTTCGATAGTTCAAGATCAAGATGTTCTGTTGCATCCGCAGTCATCCGAAAAACCAGCTTGTAGAGCAGCAGTAACACCTCTATATTCTTCCGCACTGCAATTAGACAGTAATATGAACATCAGCTGCATATAACAACTGCATAAATTCGGTAAAAGGTTTAAATAAGATATTGCATCTAAAAGGATTCATTGAGGTTTTTTAAAGGAAAATACTGTAAAAGTGTAAAACTTTAAAAAATTCTATAATGCAAAATCTTATAGTAAAATTTTATTTTTAGTGTTTCTAATTTTTCAACATTTAATAATATCGTAATGCGTTTAACCATTTTGATACAGGAAAAAAAGAAAAAACCAAAACGAGTACATACCTCTTTAGATGTTGATGTTCCCACGCCTATTCCAATTGGCTTGGCAGAAGTTTTGATGTTTTTTAAGGCCCCTTGTCCAGCCAACGATCCATTGGAAGAAAATCGACGTTATTCCCCGTATCACTAATGCAGTATTTGAAGGAACCTCCACAAGACAGATATTTTGTCATCAAAACTAAAAATCTAAGAAGCTACAGAAATAATAGATTACATATAATGAACATGATAATTTGTCGGTTCTCGACTGAATGTTGACTAAAATGCGACTGATTTGAGAAGTGAGTAAACAACCTGTTTTATATGCAATAAAAATTTTTCCGATACTTCTGGAAAGGCGTCGAAACTAATTGTTTCTGCAAACACGGAGACAGTGAATCTAGCCTCTGTCTGACTCCGTGTTGTCTGGTGTTGCCTTTTGACGTAAATTTGTTTTGTCGACTGGTGGACGAGAAACTGATACATTGAATGCCGACTACTTTTGTATATAGTCAATGTTTCTCCTGATCGGTGATAAATGATTTATATTCGATTTTTTGTTACACACCGAGAGCGCAGAAAGTCATAATATTCAGATATTTTGTTCCATTTTTTTCGCGAAAAATATTTTTAATAAAAATATTTAATTTTAAACATGACCTACCTTTTCGCGGAGCACTGGGAATTGTTTTGTGGAGCACAGTTTCAAAAACTCTGCTCTAGCCGTTTAACATTTTTTAAAGATGTCATTATTTTCTACATTCATTTTAAGTCTTTTTTCCATCTGTTTCTCCTTTGTTGTCTGAAAATTGGAATAATATTAATTTTTTATAGTCTTTCTTTATCGAGGCGTTTCATGGCATTTTTCTTATAACATTCAGGTTAAATACTTAGATATAATAAAAATTTCCATTTTTTGACGTAGTCTTTGTTAAATATTGATGTGGTATCATATATACCCAAAGAACAATTTTCTATTTGAACAAATAGGAGATTTCTTAAAGGACAACGTATCATACTATTTTCACTGGCAGTTGAGTTCTTATGTATTATCATGCATGCATTCTATTAAATTATTCGAATATTCAAGTTTAAAAAATATCAATTTGTGGAAAAACACTCAGCATTCTTTTTCCCTTAGAGAGAAGCAGAAATTCTGTGCTCACCGCAATGCAATGAGTGCACTGCAATCTTTCTAAATCTCAATGGTAATCAATTAAAACTTTTATATAAGTTTCCCTGTATATCTGGCTTTGAAGTTATGGAAGAAAAATTAGACTACGTCTAGTAATATCCTCATATTTACTCTAATATTCAAAGTATTTACTTCACATTTTAATAGATTTTTTTTAACTTATTGTCAAGCGGTTTGTAAGTTTTTTATAAATTGGCCGCAAACTCCGCATGTTATGAATAAAAGAACATGCGGAAAAAATTGGGATTAATTGTGTTTGTGAGCGCACGCACGGGCATGCACGGATACACACTTTGGCGACGAAATATGGGATATCAAAGTTGCTGGAATTTTCTCGATATCTCTATTAGGAGAGGAGATATGCTTGAATGTACTAGATGATTCCATGTGACGTCACAGCCTGTCTTGGGAGACTATATAAGGAGTGCGCTTGGATCACGGAGTGAGTGAATGTTGATCGACTGGGATCACCTTGGAGTGCGAACGTCTTTGGAATCTCTCTTTGGAATTCTATCCTTTGAACAGTAAGCTGTTAGACGCCAAGCGGTATTGAGTATTAGTGTGTTGATCGACTGGAACGACTTTAAAGTTTCGTTTGCTATGCGAGCTAGGAAGCTGGTGAGCTGATCGCTATTGAAAGTGCGGTTATTGTCGTTATTAGTTATTTGCTGACTGTTTGTGTTGCTAAATCTCAAAGTGCTGAACTGTTATTACCTGTGAATTGTTGTCTGCTTACGTTGTTAATATGTGCAAGATCTAATGTTTGCTGTTACCTGTGCTATGTGTTTTCCTGCATGTTTGTGAATAAACCTTCATTCTCCATTATCCTGCATGTGGACTGTTTACACCATACACTCACAGAACGACTTTTGTTACAATATCTTTTATGTATAGATTTGTTAATGTTTCACCTATCTTACACCTGTTCTTTAAATTGTGATATGCACCAACCCAATTCTCCCTATATATAATCTCAACTAAAAATGTGAGCTTAAATCTGAAACGGGAAATGATTAACCTCAACTCACCCAATAACTTGCTTTCTTAGTCGAAACATGCTCATAAATTATATGAGATAATAATTGAAAACATTCAACATCGACATAGAAATTCTTTTGCGTGATGCTGAATATGTTTCATAATATTTGTAATATATTAGAGAAATTTGCTTATTGATCCAATACTGATATATTACAATAAAAAATCAAAACTTCAAACTTAAAGAGGGATAGTACAATTTTAAACATTAAATTATATTGCGAGAAAGGGTAGTTACGTTTAGAACTGTGCAGCCTATAAAAGATTTTCATCATTGGTAATTTTGAAGTTAAATCTTATCTGTAATTCTCTCAACAGGAAAAGAATACTCCAATACCGAGGATAAAATATTTGAAAACGATTTTAATTTCATCTCTATTATGATAAGCAGTTTTGCAAATATACTTAATAATAGTTTTGAAAATTTATTAAAATTGAAGGAAAACTTACAGCAACTAAATTAGTTTCATTGGAAACATAATGTTTTGAATGTTAGGATGGTGAAAAACTATCTTTTGCCATAATATTTTCGAAATTTATATCGGGAAAAAGTCAAAATTTCGGGTAATTTTTAATAAATTGAAATGTTAATTAAAATTTCAAAAAGTAGCTCCGCGATTCACATTTCTACCCTCCAAATTATGCTTACACTAAATTTGCCGAATAATAATAACACAAAGACACACGTACATTCTTCTTATTAATAGCTTGCCGCCTTCCGCGACCGGTTGGTACGCCGAGATTATTGAGAGCGAAAAATTTCAATAAAATCTTTAATATGCAGTCTGGTTTTAATATCAAACAACTTTGTAAAAATAATTCACTATATCTTTTTTCTAAAAGGAAACAATATAAATATGAAATATAAATAGAACCCTTTCGCATATTATTTCCAGTAGCATATTGTAACTATCCTTGGTTTCCTGAAACCTTCTTTTGCTAATCAAGATCATACAAAGATAGCCAGATTAAATAAATAAACTCAGAGGTAATCGAACATTGTTTACTTTTTATATAATTTTTTTCTAAATTTTATTCTATAACTTTATTGTTTATCAATAAAATTAATTTTTGTTGTTCTTGTTTAAAGTTTAAGTTAAGATCCTATTTTAAATTTATTCTAATTTTTCTAGTTGATTGTTTTTAAACTTGTTATGCTAACATATTTCTTATTGATTTAATCATACATTCATTTTAATTCACAGCACCAAAACAAAGCCCTTGGGAACATAATAAGAAATTTTTATTTTTCATATAACTTTGCGGTGATATACGTCTTTTTCCCGTTTGCAAAATGTGCAGTGGATTCGAAAAGAACATCGGCTCATTTGGATATGGCAAGTGAGCAACAATGGACACAGAGAGACTACATGCAGTACCACCGAGTGCACTCTGTTGGATTAAGAATATATTTCACTCGCTTACCTTACGCCATCTATTAGTGAGACCTTATATTAAAGTTCAAGTAATTCGTCATAAAATCTTTTATCATCTATTTTCTAATAAACTAAATATTTAAAATGAAACCCTGTAAAAATAAGTCAAATTTAATGAAAATATTAACTTATTACAATTTAATTTTTATTAAAACTAAACTTAATTTAAGGAAATTTCATGAAATTTAACGAATTTTAACACTGGTAGAACAATTTTCGTTGAAATACTTTTCCCTAAAAATAAGTCATTTTTATTCATCATCTACTCGACCATGAATTTGATACTAGCTAGAATTTTATTTAATAAACCAAGGACTTTTTTCTTTTTTCGCTAATCGAATAGATCTATATAAGTTGGAAATCATGGAAAAAGCTGCGAACGTCTCTAAATACCGTGGCGCCATCTGTGAATGAGACATAAAAATGTGTGAATGAATGAAAAATGTGTTTCTTATGAAATGAAACCGAGTTTTATTCACCTTTCGCGCTTTCTAACAAGTATTTTAGCATATTTAAATTGAACCAAACAATACTTACACAGGATATCTTCTTTAAGGAATATGATCAACCATGATATTTATAAATCTAAAAATTAAAATGTCTTTTATTTTCTTGTGTACAAAGAAAAACTATTGTAATCACTAAAAAGTTGACACGAAATTTGATTGACGTTTTATACATACTTGTGTTCGTAAAAGCTATTTTTGGAAATTTGTCTGTTTATGTGTGAACACGATAACTATAAAACGGAACGAGTTGCAACAATAAAAATTGGCATATGGTCTTTACATCAACATTATATATTAGTATCAAATTTTGGGTGCAACCCGTCAAAGAGAAGTTTCTCTTCCCTTTCTTGTGCAAATGAATACTATGGCTAGAAACTGCAATAAGCTAGATGAATGAAATTTCGCATTTTGTCTTGATACAAAAACTGTACAGAGATGGGAATCAAATTTTGGACCCAATCGGCGAACGAGAAAAGGCCCAAAATGCATACTCGGTTTTCTTCACTATCCCAGTAGCACAAAAATATTGTACAATATTATGCGATATCCTTTTGTTTTAATACGCGATGAACGAGGGCAAAATAATGCGGGGTGACAACTTTTCATTTTCCGCGACTGTACTTCTTTGTATGGAAAGTGATTAAAAAAGATCTGTCTACTTCAATATTCCCTCCAAACCTATTCACGAGAAAAGCGCGAACGAATAATTTCTATTAGGTATTTCAGATGGTTAACTAAATAAATTCGATGGGATATTTTTGTAGACGTTAATGTTATTACATAAGTAGTGCAATTTTGAATTTTAAATGTAATGTGGTTCAAATATTACAAAGACTGTATGCTTATATGTTTCAAAAATAAAATATTGCATATTAAATAGAAAATTTTACAGGTTTTCCTAGAATTGTGCTACACATTCCAAAAATTAATTAAAAAAAACATAATAATGTTGTAACTACGGTTTTTATTTAAATCAAAGAACAAATAAAAATGTTTTTTTTCCAGATAGGTAAAGCGGCGTAAGAGAATTCCGTACCCAAAGGCTACCGACCGGCAGAAGCCGAAACTCATTTTCAGGTTTCCTTTTTAGTTTTTCTTGAATATCTAAAAACAATCAGTTTTCACATTCCATGTGAATAAACAAATTAAAGAGCATACAATTTCCTATAAATACACGCTTTAATTTTCCTTCTAGCTTTAATAGCTTCGCAGATAATGGCTCTCAAAAATATGAGATGTTCAATAATTTTCGATCACCTTATTCCACCGTAACAGCGTGTTACCTATCTGAAAATAATTTTTTTTAATGCGTTCTCATTAAAAAAGCCATACTTGCATCATGAGTAGATTTTTTAATTAATTTTTGAAAAGGGTTCAATATTTTATGACTACCTGTATAATAAATAAATCGTTCGGCTGCTGACGAGATCACAAGTTCTGAATACATATTTTCAGCTCGCAGGCTGACTCACTCACATCTCCGCCTAACGGCCAGTTTCATTTCGCTTCCGTTTAGAGCACTGGATATAGAATAAGCCTTCTATAGAGTTTGAGATGAGGGTCTAATACATTTAGTAATAAAATATGTAATCCCCGTCCAATTATTTTCCTAATAGCAGTATATCTAAATAAAAAGAAATTTAAAGTCAAAGTTAAATATGCTATGTTGGACACAAATTCACTTGTACTTTCAACTTTTGAGAATTCATCTGTATCAAATAACAATACTAATTTGTTTTTACCAGCTCGAACATAAAAATTCATGCTATAAATAAAAGAAACGGTTGCAACGCCTTGTAAGAGTGGTTTAGAAAAATTTAAAAAATTTAAATACGGAATATTTTTATAAAAATTGTGGTAATTTGATAAATCTCTGAGAAGTTCATATGAAATATTTGAATTAGATATGTCTCAACATTATTCGAAATATTTTGCATTTAGGTTCTTATAGGTTACAATTTTCCTCTTTTTGTCTTCTATGGAGCTTATCGTTTCTTGTACTTCTTTCTTTAAAGGAGATTGAAAAAGTTCTGTCTACTTCAATTTCCCTTCAAACCTATTCACGACTAAAGAGCGAACGAAGTTCTAGGTATTTCAGATGATTAAAAAAATTCGATGGAGTATTTTTGTAGGCGTTAATATTAATTCATAAGTAGTGCAGTTTTGAATTATAAATGTAATGTGGTTCAAAGATTATAAAGACTGTATGCTTATATGTTTCAAAAATAAAGTATTGCATATTTAACTGAAAATTACACACAGGGTGTCCTAGATTCTGTGTCACATTTAAAAAATTAATAAAAAAACCCTATTAATGTTGCAACTACGGTTTTTATTTCAATCAGAGAGCAAATAAAAATGTTTTTTTCCAGATAGGTAAAGCGGCGTTCGAAATTTGCTACAGCGAGAGAATTCCGTACCTAATGGCTACCTATCGCCAGAAGCCGATGCGCGTTTTCTTTTTTCCTTTTTTAGTTTTTCTTGATTGTATGAAAAAAAATTCAGTTTTCACATACCATGTGAATTAACAAATTAGAGCATAAAATTCCCTATAAATACATGATTTTATTTTTCTTCTCTCTTTACAATTTTCTAAGATAATGGCTCTTAAAAATGGGAAATTTTCAATAATTTACGACAACCTAGACTGCCGAGGCGCGTTTCCTATCTGAGGAAAAAAAATTACTTTATGAAATGCGCTCTTATTTAAAAAAAAATGCCGTAATTGTAACATTATTAGGTTTTTTCAAAAATTTATTAAATGTGTCCCGCAATTCTCAGACATTCTGCAAATTAACTTTTTTAGGAGAGGAAGGGGGCACAGAATATGCTTTTTCCTAGGGCGTAGAAATGTGTAAATCCAGCCCTGGTACGGTCATTGAAGTATATCTCTTTCAATGCAAATAAGTTCAAAGGCAAGAGACGATAGGTTCCAGAAGGAAGAAAAAATATATCACTCAATATCTTTAATGGTATGAACGTAAATTTTAAAAACATTATTTTATACGGTACTTTTTAAATATCACTGAAAAATGTGCATATATATGGCTGTTATATGCTTCCCTGACGGCTGCGTCCTATGCTATAACTTAGGTTTGTCCTATGGGAAATCTGGCCCTGGATTTAGCAAAATCTTCTGCTCTGCAAAGAAATTTTAGAACCTATCATGCTTTACGGATCTCCCATTAGTAGGACAATATCTGTTTTTTAAAATCGTGAATTCCTGAAAATAGTTGACGCTTCTTGGTGTGAACAACGCAGGATCATTCGCAACCACCTCAAAATTGATCCCGTTTTGGACTATATGAAACCACAGTAAAGCAGCGTTTATACGTCTTTCAAGGGACTTCCGTAAAACAACGTATAAATGAAAAGAAGTATCATCGAAATTTTACTAAACAACTTTAATGCTACAACTACAAAAAAAGTATTTTAAGATAGTATAAGCATATTACAAAATAGTTTGGAAAACATTAATTAAATTTTAAAATTAAAAATGTTTATTATAAAAGTGAGAAAAATCATATCTTTTTTATGTATCTGAGTATTAATTATACATTTCGTGTACGATTTATATTCATGCAGGTAGGCTTTTAATTAAAAAAAATCGTTAATCGTCATCTGACGAGCTCAAAAGCGAAAAGGCAGAAAGTGTAGACGGGCTTAAATCAAGAGTATAAATGCAGAATTTTCAGGCGGGCTGACATCAAAAGTATAAGTGCAGAATGTGTAGAATACTTCAAACTATTACAAC
This sequence comes from Araneus ventricosus, assembly GCA_013235015.1. Classification (NCBI taxonomy): domain Eukaryota; kingdom Metazoa; phylum Arthropoda; class Arachnida; order Araneae; family Araneidae; genus Araneus; species Araneus ventricosus. The sequence goes on along the minus strand of BGPR01031393.1, from coordinate 4,111 downwards.
AAAAAAAATTCCAGGTCAAAAACTATATTATTTCTGATGATATGAATAAAAATTCAAAATTTTACTTTAGCATTAAAGACTCAAAATTTTATTTGATTATAATTTCAAAAGGTTTGGGGCTTGGATAATGAAATTTGGTATCCGAGCATAACTTTTCATGCAGTTTTGATATCTGTTGATAAAAATGTGCGTTGCATTGGAAAATTTGAAGTTAGTGCAATTATAATATGTAGACGACACCTTATGAACGTAGATAAAACGTAAGATAAAATGGACAGCGGCGGAAAAATGGTGAGTTGCTCCTTTTCTTTTTGCGACTGTGCATTACGTGAAAAATATATCATGTGTGCACAATATTGCGGAAGCAAGAAACGTTGATTGTATCTCATTAATTGAGGATTTTCGAACCGCAGCTGTTTCAGAAGCATATAACGCACTCGTGACATCATTGTTTTGAAATGGAGACGAAAGAAATGCACGTTTTATATGTTCCATTCTTCATTAATGCGCGTAGGCTGCATTTTCGTACTAAATTGATGACGCTCTATTCCTCTATATAGTAGTAATTCCCGTATATCTTATCGTTTTTGAGATAAGACCATTAACTCCTAATTTTTCAGCCAGGTGATGCTCTAAATTGTATCATCGCCTAGTGTATTACCTCCCTTTTTATAAATAGACACCACTTTTATGAGTAATTAGCAGTGTTGGAAAACTTTTTAACGGACTGTATTAGAATATTCCTACAGAATTCAATACAGGAAAGACATTTTCTCAAAATGGCATAAAACACCACTTTTAAAAATACAATATATCTTTATAAACTTTTTAAAACACTCCCAAGAATTGTCGACTTCAGAAAAACGGATTGTCTAAAAGTGATTCGATCATTGCATGGAGTCAAGTATTGGAAAATAATAACAGTTTTTTTCATGCGCAATGTTTTACTCCACATAGAATGAATTTTCCTAGTATTTGCTTAGAATTTTAATACAATGTTTCGTTGGCATATTGTCATCTATTCTTTAAATTTCGTGAAGTTAGGTTGAAAACTCTGAATTTTGTTATGAGCATAAATTATGTACCTTTCATCGATGGCTTTGTTTCCTTCGCACAATATTTACAAGCATTTTTGTGAAAAGATCACGTTTATTTGGGACGATATAAAGTTTTCTTTTATTATTTATCCTAGATTTTTCTGCGTGGTTTTGCTTATAACATGCAATGTTTTCAACCATATCATAAGAAATTTACAGAATTCGTGTCAAAATGGCAGCGAGCAATTCCGGTATTTTAAAATTAAAAGAAAATACTTTGAACATTTGAAGAAATATTAATATTTGTGATAAATAAGTTTTACCTACGCATTTGCGAAACAGCATAAATTTTTTTCATAATTTCTAATCCAGATATATAGGACGTAAGAATATATAGGCTATAAGAATTCCTGTTCAATACCATTAAGATTCAGGAAGATATCGGTATCGCAGCGAGCTGAATTTCAGTTGCTCTCTAAGAGAAGATAAATAATGATGGTTTTTCCACAAACTGATATCTTTTAAACTTGAATCTTCGCATGGGTACTTAGCTTATTTTTAACCTTTATATAATTTAACTTTTCGAAAATTCAAGCCTTAAAAAGTATCAATTTGTGGGAAACCCTCATCATTAAGCTTCTCTCAGAGAGCAACTGAAATTCATTTCTCTAAATTGCATGCATTCTTCTGAATCTTAGCGGTATTCAACTGGAATTTTAAAACAAATTGCTCGACATATTTGGCTGCGAAATATTTACAGACAAATTATGCTGTTTTGCAAATGCGTTAAAAATTATTTACTACAAATACTCATATTTGTAGAATGTTCAGAGTATTTACTTTGAATTTTATAATAATGCTTCATTACCATATAGTGACGAAAATTTCGTATAATTTGGTTGAAAACTCTGCATTTTATAAGCAAAAGCACGCAGAAAAATCTAAGATTTTTTAAGAAAACCTTTATATCCTCCCAAATATAGTGCTACTTTTAGGAAAATGCTTGTAAATATTGTGTATTATCAGCTTTCTAATAAACGGAGTGAGCCCAAATCATTTTTTTCTTCGTCACATTCTGGTCGGTGCCCTCGTGACCGAAACTCCATAGCGCAACTAATTGTGAAGCACTGCACACATATTAACTTCAAATTTTTCGCATTTTACGAATTATGCTTAACTTTTGGGGACGAGGGTACCTCTCATCCGTCGAAAAACAGACTGCTTAATATGCAATAAAGAACTTTGGAATAATTACGTCTCTCCATAGTGCTCTAATGGTGTGTCGGGAAAGGAAAAAAATGTGATGGTTTTCGCGCGAAAGTTAAACGCTTATAGCTCCGCAACCAAATAACATAGAGAGTTGCTTTTAGTTTCATTGAACAGAGGAAGGTGGACATTGAAGATTGTGAAAAAGAATTTTTGAATTTGTAATTACGGTTTAGTTGCAGTTTAGCTGCAAAGTTGGTAAAAATCACGAAGAATTTTACATAGAAAGAGTCACATAGTCACTAGAGACTATAGAGTTAATAGTCACAGAGAGCTACTTTATTCACGGAAAGTCACAATTGAGTAAGGTAAGTAGATCTACGCCCCTCAATCCCAGCGGCCGTTTCGCAGAGACAGTCTCCCGTCGATTTTTTTTGTAATGCTTCGCGAAAGTCAGTCATAAGTACACTCATGTCCATAAATTAAGGATAATTCAGAATCACACAGAAATTGAACTCTAAAATAAAAATTTCAACTGTAGAATTATCACACACATCTTGAAGAAGAATATGAAAATTACAAGAAACCACCAGATGGCGCGGATAGTACGTCACAATGACGAGGGTGTAAGAGAGGGGCATATAAGGAATGGTGGCAAAGAAGTAAAATTGTTCACAAGCGTTTTAAAAGCCTTTCAGTGCAATAACCGCATAGTTATGGCACAAAGGAAGCATTTGGATGATTTTTTAAGTGGTAGAATTATCGGACGACTGGAATGTGGACGTACCCAGCTGGAAGTATCCGAGGAACTTGGAATCGCCCAGAGTGTCATCTCCAGGCTTTGGCAACGATTCCAAGATGATGGTAATGTGAGTAAATGTTACAGCACAGTTCGCCCCTGAGTTACAACGACGAATGAGGACCGGTATTTGGCAGTTACTGCCAAAAGAAACAGACGGAGCACAGCATCAGACCTGTCTCGTCAGCTCTCTTCAGCTACCGGTACGACAGTTTCAAGACAGACCGTGTACAGACGCTTAGGGCACATTGGTCTGTATGCTCGTAATCCTGTCAGATGTGTTCCACTTACCGCAACTCACTGTCGCCTGCGATTAGCCTGGAGTAGAGAGCACGCATTGTGGACACCGCAACAGTAGTCTTGTGTGATGTTTTCCGACGAGTCCAGGTTTAGTTTGCAGTCTGATTCTCGCCGGACTTTCATATGGAGAGCGCCAGGTACCCGTTACCAGCAAGAGAACACCATTGAACGACACCGTTACAGTGGTGCAGGATGGCTCGTTTGGGGAGGAATTATTCTTGGTTCCAGAACTGACCTGCATGTTCAGAGTGTAACGATGACAGGCCACATCTATCGGGATGTCATTCTGGAACAACATGTACGTTTGTTTCGGGGCGCCATGGGTGCTGAATTTCTGTTTATGGATGACAACGCCCGTCCTCACCGTGCAAACATTGTAGACGAATGCCTTCAATCGGAGGATATCACCCGTATGGATTGGCCAGCATACTCACCGGACTTGAATCCAATAGAGCATGTGTAGGATATGCTTGGCCGACGAATTGCAGCCCGTCAACCCCCTCCCACCTGTCTACCGGAACTTCGGAGGGCATTGCTTGATGAGTGGTGTAATATTCCCCAAGATCAGATTGATAATTTGATACTCAGCATGCCTAGGCGTTGTAAGGTCTGTATCGTCCAGAGATATAATTCGTATTAACTTATGATATCAACCATGTTATAATTGTTTTGTAACAGGGTTTTGAAAATTTGTTCCAGGAGCAAAAAATCCTAATTTTGATGATTATATTGATTATAGAGATCCATTTTGACAGATCATAGATATTTG
>BGPR01031392.1:0-18078 GCA_013235015.1 Araneus ventricosus | reverse complement strand
TTTTATTTTTGCTTCGTCGCCTGGTTTCAAATATGTCTCTTGAAATGTTATGCAGACAGGGTGAAATTCATTAATGAAGTCTTTAATTTGGTGCGGTTTGTTGCGGAAACCACGACAGTTCCATGAAATAAGTGTGTCCTTTAACATCAATGCTTAGTTTTAGATTTCTTTTTCTTAACTTTGCCTGCAGTAAAAGCGTTGGATTCGAGATCCATTTCAGATAATTCTGAAGAGGAAACATTAATGGATACAAATTTCCTCTACCAGGATGTGGTTTGAAAGTATCATTGGTTTAATTTCTTTGAAAAGTCTTTGTTTTGATGGGAGCTGGTAGAAGGTTTAGAGTAGAAATAATTAGGACAATGAGATGCCTAGAGAATCTTTAGACGAATTAATGCCGGTTGGTTGGTTGGTTGATATTGTAACTTGTTTTAAAGGAGGAACAAACACTTTCGTAATTTCGGGATCTGTCTGAGAACTGGAAAAAGTTGCTTTAGTTTTATTGGCAGAAGAGTAAGATACACCTACTTTTGATGTTCTTTCTGCAACAATTCTACGTGCTTCAGCGAATGAGATATTTTGTTTAGTTTTAACATTTTGTATTTATTTTTCTTGGAGCCATTTCGGACAGGTACGAGAGTAGGCAGGGTGCGCACCATCACAATTGACACATTTAAGACTGTTTGCCTCATAGGTAGTAGTTTCATGATCAGTAGAAGCGCATTTGGCACAAGTGGGTGATGTTCCTCGACATGCTAATTGCGAATGCCCATACTTCTGGCATTTGAAGCAACGCAACGGGTTAGGAACGTACAGGCGGACATTGCAATTTAGATACCCAGCTTTGATAGATTTCGGTAATTGAGGTGTGCTAAATGTCAAAACCACATGTTGTGTAGGCAGTAATTTTCCATCGCGCCGGATATTTATACGACGGGCTGCACAAACCTTTTGAGCTGCAAAATTTTCTACTAACTCCATTTCCGAATGGGAGAGCAGTTCCTTTTGAGAAATAACTCCGCGAGAAAAATTCAGTCCCTTAGTAGTTATAGGTAACGTACCCAACTGTGTTAGTGTTGCAAGTGTTGATGACTGAAGAGAAGTGGCCGTTTGAATCAAGAGATCTCCAGAACGTAATTTTTTAATGTCTTTGACTTCTCCAACGGTAGATGAAATAAGTTTACTAAGTAAAAACGGTGACACATTATGAAATGAATTTGGTGTACTCATTACAAAAAATTTACAATCAGAAAACATATCACGAGGTGAAACATGAGAGCCCATATGATATAGACAAGAATTCAGGCCCGACGGCACCACCCACCACGGAGTCCAACAAGGGAAGGCAGCCACCGGATCTGGACATCTCCAGCCTCGGCGCTTGCCTTGGTGCTAATCGGGACCTATACGCTGGGAGTCACCCCCGGGGACAGTGACCACCCTTAACGCCAAGCCCAAGGAGTGACCCCTTCGCTTGATCCCCTTGAGCAGACCAGCCATGCGACTGGGATACCAGCCGATTGATACACCGGGGACCGAAATGTACCACCCGTCTAATGGGTCGCCACGCACGGCCAACACGGGGGGGTAATTTGCTGTCCATGAGAAGCACGAAGCAAACAGAGCGGCAACAGCTTCTCATGGAGAGCTCCCTCGCCTACCCTCGAGGGAGGGAAGAAAAAGCAATAACTCAAAAAGGAGGCAAAACTCGAAAGGAGAGCAGACACTAGGGTACCTCGGGGTCGTGAAGCCCGTCACACCTGAAGAAGATGTGCCCCTGAGGGGTTAAGAATAAAGAAACATATGTGATGTATTACTTAAAATATTCATAGTAAAAATTCTTTCAATGTAACACCAAGTAACTAAAACATGAGATGCAAGTTTATAAAAGCATGTATTAAAAAGAAAAACCGAGAACTAAATAAAATTATAGAATCCAATGGCGTTTAAAAATGTAAAAAGATGTGGATGGGGGGATTCTCCCACCAAATCCTGCATGCTTGGAGACAATGATCTAAAACAGGCTGTACGATGAGAATGCTATGTGGGACACTCAGTTAAAATATGTGCAACCGTCAAGTCAATATGGCATGTTGAGCACTGAGGTGCTCTCTCACCAAATAAAAGATGTTTAGGAGAAAAACTAGTGTGGCCGATGTGAAGTCGAGTTAATTTCACATAGGCAATCCGTACCACCACTAATGTGAAGCTCTCTTCCTACGATTTTAGTTCGAGGGTGATATGCGCAGCTAAGCTCCCAATATTTCAAAATGGTCATGGACTAGAATATATGTGAAATAGCTTCTAATGTTTTTTGAAACGACTGCATTCTTTCCAAGAAATTACAACGACAGTTACATCACGTGTACATAAATCTATACATAGTATAAAATGAAGTCCCCTGAAAGCGTCTGTATGTGTGAACGCTTAAAACTCGAGAAATACTAAACTGATATTGGAGATATTTGTACCATTTTGTAGGGCATTTATCAAAGCCAAAAAGGGAGTTTAAAAATTGTGATTTTAATAATTATTTTCCTACCCCGATCCACGCATGCGCAAATTAGCAGTATCTGTGCTTTGCGTATGCGCGGAATTCATGTCTGTTTAAATCTCCCCTTAAAGCGTCTGTATGTATTAACATTTACACGTCGAGAAATACAAAATGTTTATTGGAGATATCTGTACCATTCTGTAGAGCATTTATCGACGCTTTTCAAAATCAAAAAGGAGTTAAATAATTTAATCCAATCCAACCTCGATCTGCGCATGCGTAAAACAGCAGGATCTGTGCTTTGCGTTTCATCCGCGCATGCGCGAAATGGCAGGAACTGTGCTTTGCGTATGTGCTGAATTTATGTTTGCTTACATCTCATTTTAAACGGCTAATTTAAAGATTTGCGACTGATTTCAAAACGTGTTCAATTCCCAGTTAGACTCTGCGGCGACAGTAAATAAAGCCCAAGGACAGACGTTTCACACTGCTGGAATTGACTTAAGCGGAGAGATGTTTTCTCTGGACACATTTATGTTTCAATTTACCTCCTCAAACAAAATCTTTTCATCTTGGCACCAGGAGGAAAAACTGCCATTGTTGTTTATAAAGAAATATTATGAGGTAATTTGAATTTTATTTCATATCACAGATTGCATTTACAAATTCAATGGGTCCATATATAAAACAGATAAACGCATTGCGAGACCAAGACAACAGTTGTTGCTTGGGGTTTTAATGGCGCAAGAGCCATTTTGGTAACATGCGCCAATCAAACTGGTAAAATTCAACACAGTGGTACTAAAATTTTAAATGACAAAATATGAAAAAGAAATTGTTTGAAATGATCCAGATGTAAAAAGTACAGTTAAAAGGACTAAATGCTCACCAAAAAAGCAATGGTCTTTAAAATTAAAAATATTTGGATGGTATTTCTCACCACCAAGATCTAAGGTTAGAGAAGTTGAATTAAAATGGTACTCACATGAAGTTAAAAGAAGGACATTCCAGTAAAATATGATTGACAGAAAAATCTGTATCATGGATACAACGTAAGTACATACATATTTAAAGAGGGGTTTAACATTTTTGAGGCTTGAGGTGTTTAATGGCAACGGCATTGATTTGATATGCTGCGCCAAACAAAGTGGAAGTGATATCATGTATAAAAAGGGTAAACAATGGCAGAGGACATTTGAGGCTTGAGAAGTTACTTGTCAGAATTTGTTGACGTTATTAAATATTTGCCCTCCACAAAACAGTATAGAAAGTTTCTCTCTATTGAGCAATGAAAAATTTCTACGCTTGTAAAGAAATGAAATTATTTATCAAATACAACATACTCAGGATGTAATATGTCACATAGATAATATAGTTTTCATTCTCTTTATGTCGTCTGAATATTGTTCTGTACACTCACCATGCAGATCAGTGAATATTCTGCTTAATTTCATTTTTTAAAATATTAAAACAAATGGTAGGTGGAAGATCGTTACGCCAATACACTAATGAAACGAAAATAGGCCATATAATTTTGCTTACGCGAGCTTCTAATTTGATAAACGTATATTCACAATCACCTGTTGAAGCATCAGGGTAATTTGAATGATAGTCACAGCGACGTTATTCAGAAACTAGGATAGAGACCTAATAGCCATCTGCATACAGCCCAACCCCTCCCCTAGGAGGTACGTTCCGTCATCAGAGTGGGGTTATCTCAACCCTACACCATTACTATACCCACTAGGAAAGAGAAAATCGGTTTGCTTATCTGGCGACTTCTCAACCACGTGCTCGAGGCGCCCCCGGTGGGTTGGTTGGTTGGTTGGTTGGTTGAGGTTTAATGGCGTACTGGTAATAAAAAAGGTAATAACTGTACATTTTAGGTTTCTAGCTTCTACTTGGGTTTGGTTTGGTGGAGTTTACTGGCGCAAAAACCATTTTTGATTATGCTGCGCCAAACATATGGTCTAGGATAAAATCTTAGTATAGGAGTTTAGTTAAAAGGAGTGTCATTCGGTATGAAGTGTCAATATATGAAGTCTATAAAAGCTGGCAACAAGTAAAGAATGACCTAAAAACAAGGTAAAAATTTTTATATCAAAGAGTAAAAACCAATCATTCTTAAAAAAGTAAAAAGTTGTGGATGAGGATCTGTGTGAAGGATGTCTTTAAGAGTGATAGAGGATGAGTGGAAACAGCGAATGCGTTGATGAATAAATTGTTGACATTCAATAAGAATGTGCAGAACAGTCATTTGGCAATGGCATGCTGTACAAAGAGGTGCGGGTTCCCCCAATAACAGATGCCTATGCGTGAATCTAGTGTGTCCGATTCCTAATCTGGTAAGAATTGTGTCGAGCTTCCTGGTAGGTAAACTGGGCCAACAATCAATTAAAAGTTTAATGGAATGAAGTTTAATTGTGTCTTTACGATCCCATAGAGCTTGCCATTTTGAGTGGAGGATAGATTTAATATAATTTTTCACGTCTTTGACAGGGACTGGAGAGTTCAAATTGATGGTGGCAGACTTAGCAAGATTGTCAGCAAGTTCATTTCCGGGTATACCGACGTGTGAGGGAATCCAGCAGAAGAGAATAGAAAAACCTTTAAAAGTTAGATGATCGTGCAATTCAAGGATATTAAATGTCAATGGATGACTGAACCGATGAAGTGAGGTCATAGATTCTAGAGCACTTAATGAATCTGAATAAATGATGAAATTATCAGGTGGACCACTAGAAATTTCAGATAACGCATGTAGAATGGCAGTGATTTCTGCTGTAAAAATGGAGCTCGATGAGTGAATTTGGAATGAGAGAGTAGAATTACTAAAAACACAAGCGAATGAAGTGGAAAGAGAGCTTTTTGAGCCATCTGTAAAAATAGGAATAAAATTATGGTAGACATCTCGGTGATCTGCAAACAGTTGCTGGTAAACTTCAGGGGCCGTATTAGCTTTGTCAAAGGTCTTAAAAGGATGTAAAAATCTTAATCCATGCGATTTCCATGGAGTGAGATGATGCTTCAAAATGGGGACAACTTGCAAATCCTCCAGATTTAGATTACGAAGTAATTCGAATGCTCTAGTAAAAAATGAAGGGATGACGGATGGTCTGGCTCTTTGCAAGCGGAAAATAAATTGACTTTCTTTATAGTTAAAAAAAGGATGTCCGGGAAGTGATAAAATTTTAAAATAGTAATGAAGAGTCAGAATTCTGCGTCTGTGGTCAAGAGAAGGCTCGCAACACTCAACATACAGACTTTCAACTGGTGATGTGCGAAAAGCTCCACTGCAAAGTCTGAGGGCAGAGTGATGAATGGGGTCCAACCTTTTTAACACACTCTGTCGTGCAGAGCCGTATATCACGCAACCATAATCAATCCTTGAAAGTATGCTTGCTCTATAAACGCGTAGCAAAGATGTTCTTGAAGCTCCCCAAGATGTATTTGAAATGACTTTGAGAATATTCAGAGTTTTGTCAAGTTTTTTGCGTAGTTTCATTACATGGGGCTTGAAAGTGAGTTTTTTATCGAAAGTAACCCCCAAAAACTTAATTTCGTTCACAACATTGATAAGTTGACCTTCAAGCAAAATCTCTGGTTCTGGATGGAGACGACGTTTGCGACAAAAGTGTATACATGATGTCTTGTCTGTAGAAAAAGTGAACCCATTAAAAGTTGACCATTGCCGGATTTTGTTCACGGCTAATTGAAGTTGCCTTTCTATAAAATGTATAGTATCCCCTGTACAAGATATGTACAGGTCGTCGACGTAAAGAAAGCCTTTCACAGATGGTGGAAGTTGTTTTAAAATATCATTTATTTTCAAAGCAAAAAGCGTCACACTGAGGACGCTTCCTTGAGGTACGCCTTCCTCTTGAGTAAAAAAATCTGATAATTCATTTCCAATTTTAACTCTAAATTTTCTTAGTTTTAAAAAGTTTTGAATAAATATGGGCAAGTTACCGCGGAGGTTGCTATCATACAAATCCCGAAGAATACCATACCGCCACGAACGATCGTAAGCTTTTTCGATGTCGAAAAATATTGCTACAGTATGCTGTCTGCGAAGAAATGCATTTCTTATTTCAGTTTCTAATGCAAGGAGGTTATCAACTGTAGAACGTCCCTGTCTAAACCCGCTTTGAAAGGGACTAAATATTTTATTGGTCTCCAGATAGTATATCAGACGCTTATTTACCATCTTCTCAAGAATTTTGCATAAGCAGCTAGTGAGAGCGATTGGTCTATAATTTCTGGGGTTTGATGGCTCCTTTCCTGGTTTTAGAATTGGTATGATAATGGCCTGTTGCCAACAGGATGGGAAAGAGTGTTCTTGCCAAATTCTATTGTAGAGAAATAGTAGATTATGCAAAGATTTATCGGACAAATTCTGTATCATAAGATAGCTGATATTGTCAGGACCTGGAGATGTTTTATGTATTTCAGAGAGACACCTGTTTAGTTCAAAAAATGTAAAATCTGTATTGTATGGGGCATATGGAGAAGAATGAAAATTTAGTTTCTTTTTATCTGTAGTAATTTTATGATTTAAGAAAGGGGCAGAGTAATTACTGCTGTTTGAAGTACGGGACAGTTCTGAAGCTATACAGTGAGCAATATCCTGTAGAGACGTAACTGGAATACCGTTATTATATAAGATTCTTATGTTAGAGGATTTGAATATACCAGAAGTTTTTTTAACTCTTTCCCACATTTTTTTTGCTAGATATTGTGGAGTTAATGCTGCTTATATAACGTTCCCACGATTCCCGTTTACTACGCCGCTGTACTCTTCTGGAGTTGGCTTTAGCTTGCTTATAATTAATCAAATGTACTGTAGTAGGGTTTCGGCGAAAAAAATTCCAAGCTTTTCTTTGTCTCTTGTGTGCCTCGCGGCAATCTGCATTCCACCAAACCTTCCTTTGTTTCTTGAAAGTATTTGAAATTTTAGGAAATGAGTGGTCTGCTGCGGAAATTAAAACCTCAGTTATATTTTTAACCGCGATATCAATGCTATTGTCAGAAACCATTTCTTTAGTTATATTAGCCAGAGAACTGAATGTACTCCAGCTGCCCAAATTAAAATTATATCTTGAAGCTGAGTTGAAGCGAGGGTTTTGTCGTCTATTATCGGATAAGATTAAAGGAAAATGATCGCTATTGTGCAGATCATTGCCTACCTGTAAAGAAAAATAAGGGAAAACGGAAGGAGTACACATGGCAAGATCAACAGAGTGAAATGTTCTGGTCGGTTCATGAAAATACGTATATTCGTCATTGTTGAGAAGGCAAAGATTATGATCATTTAAAAGTTTTTCAACCTGTAGGCCCCGTGTGTTAGTGTCAGGATTACCCCAAAGCGGACTATGACCATTCATATCACCAAGGATAATGAAAGGCATGGGAAGTTGAGATATGAGATTATTCAGACTAAATTGATCGACGGGAGTATTAGGTGGAAGATATAGCCTACAGACTGTTATTAATGAGTGCGTGTGGATTTGAACAGCTATTGCTTGTAAAGGTGTGTTTAGAGTTAATGGGAGTGTAGGGAATGAGTTTGAAGTAAGCAAAGCTACACCACCTGTAGCCCTATCACCTGTACTATTTTTGTGTAAAAAATTAAAATGATTTAAAGGAATCGTGTCTCCAGGCTTTAAATAAGTTTCTTGAAGGGCAATGACGGAAGGTTGGTGTAAATTAATAATGTCCTTTAGATCCGAGAACTTGTTTTTAATGCCTCGGCAATTCCAAGAAACGAAACTGGCCATTAAAAAAAGAACAAGAGGATTAAGATTTTTTTGGAGAAGATGATGAGACGTCCGTCTCACTAGCTGTAGACATAAGATCGTCATCTGACGGATAGATTTCAAGTAGCGGATCAACATTTTGTGCTTCCACTGTCGTTTTGCTCGACTGCTTCAAAAAATCTCCTTTGGTTAAAGGAAGATTTTTTAAATCTTTATTCTTTTTCAAAGCAGCGAGGCGAGCCCTTTTTGCTGCTTTGGTTTCTTTTATACGCTGTAGTTTTTTAACATTATCAGTGTTGTCTGTTGCTTTAACTGTTTCTTTTTGTTTAGGTATTTGTTTATCTTTCAGAGGGTGAGATACTGTAGCAAGAGTTTTCTCTGGGATAGATGATTTATTTGGTATTTGTACGGAATCAGAAGGCGCAGGTGCAGGTTGAGTGCTTGAGCGAGGAAAGTTTTTTTGTATACCTTGGGGAGTTGTGTGAGAACCGCAGTATGCGCACTGCTTTACTGCGGATGAATAAGTAACGCCTGGTTTGGGGGATCGTTCTGAAATCAATCTCCTAGCTTCAGCAAATGAAATATTTTTTCGGACCTTTGTAGTCAGGATTTCTTTTTCCAGGGCCCACTGAGGACAGGATCTGGAGAAAGCGGGATGGGCTCCTTGGCAGTTTCGACATTTTACTTCATCGGAAATACAGTCCGAAGAGTCATGTCCAGAAACAGAGCATTTGGCACAGATTTTAGATCCTTTACAAGCTTGCTGTGAATGGCCGAATTTTTGACATTTGAAACATCTGACTGGGTTTGGAATATACGTTTTAACTGGACAACTTAAATAACCTGCTTTTATTGATTTTGGTAGCTCAGTAGTGGAAAAAGTAAGGATCACATGCTGTGTGGGGATAAGTTTGCCATCGCGCTTGATGTGAATACGCCGTGCTGCACAAACTTTTTGTTCAGATAATTCTTGTATAAGTTCCGATTCTGTGTGCTTTTTAAGGCCACGCTCAGAGATAACTTCACGTGAAAAATTTAAGTTCCTGTGAACAGAAACATTAACCTTTAAGTCGCCCAATTCAGTTAATTTACTTAGAGTTTTGGCTTGGTTTGAGTTCGACACTTCTATTAACAAATCTCCCGATTTCAATTTTTTGATATTTTTAACTTCTCCAATGAATGACAAAATAAGTTTATGAACCAGAAAAGGTGAAATTTCATGAAACGTTTCAGCAGTCGACATGATAAAGAATTTGGTATCGGCAGTAACTATGGTGCAATTTGAAAAACCCATACAAAAGGGAAAGGAGTTCGAGCCCCGACGGCACCGCCCACCATGGAGCCCAACAGGGGAAGGCAATTACCGGCTCTGGGAATTCCCAGCCTCGGCATCCACCTTAGTGCTAACCGGGACCTATACGCTCAGGGCCACTTCCGGGAACGTTGACCACCCTTAACGCCAAGCCCCAGAAGTTGGCCACTTTCGCTTGATCCCCTTGAGCAGACCAGCCAAATGGCTGGGATACCAGCCGATTGATACACCGGGGACCGAAATGTACCACCCGTCTAATGGGATGCCACGCACGGCCAACACGGGGGGGGTAATTTGCTGTCCATGAGAAGCAGGAAGCAAACAGAGCGGCAACAGCTTCTCATGGAGAGCTCCCTCGTCTACCCTCGAGGGAAGGAAGAAAAAAGCAGAAACTCAAAAGGAAGGCAAAAACTTGAAAGGAGATCAGACACTAGGGTACCTCGGGGTCGTGAAGCCCGTCACACCTAAAGAAGATGTGCCCCTGAGGGGAGCTTCTACTTGGGAAGGAAAATTTGAAGAATTTGGTTATTTTGCATTTAAAGTCCTAAGACGATATCTCAAATCTAGGAAAACAATAAATTTGATAGCAAATGAACTTTTTAGAAATCCGCCCTTTGTAGCACGATGGACTTTGCTAAAAGATTAAATTACAGCATTTAATATTCCTATGTCGTTCTGTCAGAATAAGCATTTGTGATATTTAAATGTGCACCGTTTAGTTTAATCAAATACTTAAACGATTATTTCAAGCATACTTCTCTGAGTATCAAAACTTTACCAAGTCGCCTAAGCAGTTTCATTTCTACATTCTAATTATTAATCAGCGTGAATCGCGTTCGTCAAATTTCCAAGATAAACTCAAAATAAATTATTCCGTTTGGACTGTTTCAGTGACAAAGTGGAGCGTTATGGCCTTTGAAGATGTAAATATTTTTGGGATCGTGTCTCACTAAAATGTCCCAAAATTGTTAAACAGTGAAACTGTAAATTTACGCATCGTTTCATTTGAGTTGCGAATCTCATTTTAAACTTAAACATACTGCTTTATGCCAGTTTGATCAGAAAATACTAACTTTTGGAAGCCAAACAGTTTGTCAAAAATATTTGTTGGATTATGGCCTGCCAGTGTGTTCCTTGTATCATTTCTTTTCTACCAGCTGAATTTTCTTTTATTTGAAAAATATGTTTCAGATTTAAAGGCTGGTCATTGAATTATGGGAAGGGGAATTTTTTGACGATTATACTTTTATCTATTGATTAACACTTCTGAAATGCAAGATTAACTAGCCAATTTAAACAGAAATTTTGGATTTTTCTTGAAGCCCTCTGTATATAAAGCTTAATTATATTTTCGATGAATATTACTTATTGAAAGTTGTTTTTAAATGGATTCTGAATACAATGAATGTAAACCTATCTAAATGATTTTTTTCTAAATTGTTTTTGTCTAAAAAAAGTTTCTGTGGCTATATGAATCAAGTCAAATTGACGAGATTTTTGTGCGTTTAGTTGTTTTTTTATTTCAGCTGTTCATTTCATAATATATACCATGTGATTGATTCCAATATTAAATACATGCATGATTTAAAAATATATACATGATTTGCATAGAATTCATGCTAATATATTTTATTTTTTGGAAAATATTTGCTAAAAATGGAGGAAAAATTAAAAGTAAAATTTATGCTACCCCCTATATTTATTCCCTATCCTACTAGTCGCTACAGGGATTTGGGGAAATGCATCGTTAATTCATCGATGATAGTTTAGATTGGTTCAGTTTAGTTACATCAATATCCCACGTTCAAGCAACACGAAGGCTATATTTGGACGGACATCGTAAACTTTGAAATATTGTCAGATGCCGAAGATGACATCTGAGCAACCTCACTCTCCAAACTGCCACACCATATCGGCGGAAGGACTTTTTACCCTCGACTTCAGATTTACCATGCATCAGACACCTATACACAGAGAATCTTCTGATGGAATCACCTCCGGTTCCGAACCCGAGACCTTACCATCAAGCAACAGTGATGTTGGTTGGGGTTTAATGGCGCAAGAGCCATTTTTGGCCAAACTGCGCCAATCAAATGGTAAAATTCAACACAGTGGTACTAAAATTTTAAGAATCAATGAAAATGTGAAAAGGAAATTGCTCGAAATGATTCAGATGTAAAAGAGCAAAAAAACAAGTTAAAAGGACTAAATGCTCATAAAAAACCCAATGGTCTTTAAAAAGTTAAAAATGTTTGGGTGGTGTTTTTCACCCACCAAGTCTTGCAAGGTAACAGACGATGAATGGAAATGGTCAACACGATGAGATTTAAAAGATGGACATTCAATTAAAATGTGATGAACAGTAAAATTCTGATGACACGTGGGACAAACTGGTGCCCTTTCGCCAAAAATGAGGTGCTTGTGTGTGAAGCGAGTATGCCCTATACGGAGGCGAGTCAGTTTAACATCAACCTGTCGTATAGGCAATATGGGCCACAAACCAATGGAGGGTTTGACGGAATGCAGTTTGTTATTGGTTAAAAGATCCCATTTCTGCTGCCAAAGAGAGAATAAGCGAGAAACGAAAAACTTCTTAATATCCACATAAGGAAGTGCTCGGGGAAGAAAAGCCGAGGCAAATTTTGCAATAGCATCAGCTGTTTCATTACCAGAAATCCCTACATGACTCGGAATCCAACAGAAAATAATATTAAAGCTTTTATTCCGAAGAAACTGTAAAAGAAATAAAATTTCTAAACCAACCAGATGCATTTGAGTGTCATAATGAGAAAGAGTTTCCAAAGCACTCATGCTATCAGTATAAATAATAAAGTTGCGCTGGCTAGAATGCGAAATTTCCTGGAGAGCACAGAAAATTGCCACTAACTCAGCAGTAAAAACAGAGCAACAATTTTGCAGACGATAGCTCAGTGTATCAGATGGAAAAACTACACCACAACCAACATGTCCATCTGATTTCGAGCCGTCTGTAAAAATGGGTGTGAAGGAAGAATACTGATAGCGATGGTGGTGAAAAAGTTGTTGAAAAGTAACCGGAGCAGTTGAGGATTTGTCAAATCCCGAAAAGGGATTCAAATAAGAAAATTGCGGGATTTCCTAAGGTGGAAACGTAAAGAAATCAGAGAGCTTAACAGAAACATTATTTAAGTCCGAGTCATGTAGAAGCATTTTGGTTCTCTCGCAAAAGGGCAGAATATGAGAGGGACGAGCAGCATAGAGTCTGTGGAGAAAAGCTGGAAATGTTAATTGACTTATTGGGTGCTTTGGCACAGATTGTGAACTAAAGAAATACAAGGCGGAAAGTTTTTGTCGCCTTAAATGAAGCGGTAGTTGGTGACAAATAACGTACAGGCTTTCCACTGGAGAGGTACGGAATGCTCCAGAGCAGATCCTTAAAGCAGAGTGGTGAATGGTATCCAGTCGCCTCAAAACAGTAGGACGGGCAGAACCATACACCATGCATCCATAATCAATATTGGAGAGAATGACTGCACACAAAATTGCCACTAACTCAGCAGTAAAAACAGAACAACAATTATGCAGACGATAGTTTGTATTGATGAAATACACACCACATCCAATGATCCATCTGATTTAGAGCCGTCTGTAATTGGAAAATACGAAAGAGAATACTGACAGCGAGATGACAAAAAGTTGTTGAAAAGTAATTGAGCAGTTGAGGATTTATCAAATCCTGAAAAAGGATTCAAAAATGAAAGTGAACTATCCCAGGGTAGAAAAATAATCATAACTGAACGAAACATTATTATAGGTCCAGTCATGCAAAGAGCATTTGGTTCTCCACAAGGGGCAAAAGAAGGACGAGCAGATGGAGTCTCGAAGACCAGCTGTAGTGACAATTTGGTGAGTGTTCCTGAACAGACTGCTCGAAATACAGCGGAATTTTGTGTCGCTCGAATCAAGCGGTTGGTTGGTGGGAAATAATGTGCTTGGCTCACTGGGAGTACGAAAGGCTCAGTGCAGATCCGTAAAGCAGAGTGATGGATTGGATCCAGTCGCCTTCAAGACGGGAAACGAGCGGGAGCCAACACATTCAGGCATCCAGAATTGAATCACTGCTTAAATACAGAGAAGGGGAGGTCGATCGCACCCAAGATGTTCTGGAGACCTTAGAATGTCAAAGATCCTCACACTTCTTCTGCAGATGCAAGTACGGAAGGAAAGAGTTACGAATATAACTCCCAAAACCGTATGTCATCCACAACTGAACAACATTGTATGAATGACAGGGTCAGCATGAGATCCTCTCTTCCACAGAAGTGGAACACCGACTCTTCTGAGAGATGGGGTCCATTATTGTACACAAGCTACCAGTTTGTAACTGCATTTTGAGTTGTTTCATTAAATGGCAATGGCAAGATATTTGAAGATCATCAACATACATACTCCCATAGAAAGAAGATGGCAAATGATTGAGAATTGGACTAAGATGAACGATAAAGGGTACACTGAGGACGCTTCCTTGAGGATATCGCCAACTTGAAAAAATATGAGTAACGCTCATCGAACTCGAAAGGTCCGGTAAGATAAATGTTTTTTAAAAAAAGATAAATTTCCCAAAACCAAAGTTAAAAGTTGAAAGTATGCTATAAGCGCTACAGTGCATGATCATAAGTATGCTTTTTTCTATATCAAAGAATATAGAGACAAGGTGGTTTCTCCGTGCGTGTGAATCCCGTCACACCTAAAGAAGATGTGCCCCTGAGGGGCCACAAAGTCAGGAGTATAAGACTCAGTTGCGGAAACTCGTATGAATGCATGGCCGAGATTATTGGCTATGTCTAATGGGGCGGAATGAGTCGCACTTCCCGTATTTAAAATAGGAATGGAAAATTCACGATATATCCCATTAGCAGCCTTGACCTTTTTCCACAATTGTTTGCTAGAAGTAGAGGATGTGATTTATGAAACAAAATTTATCCAAGATTCCCTCTGACTGCGGCGGCGTATGCGACGAGCAAGGGCTTTGGCACGCTTAAAGGCGACATGATTTTCTGTCTTCGGATACCTCCTAAAAATGTTCCAGAGTCTCTTTTCTTCCCTACGACTGTCACGGCAAGCTTCATTCCACCACGGTCTACGGAATTTCCTTAGACGTGGGGAACTTTATGGAATGGTATTGTTTGCGACGTTTATTAAACACTCAATGACATTTTGTACTGCTTCCGTAATGTCTGCAGTTCTGACCATAGACTCAGGGATATCTGCTTTGTTTCCTCCGCTTTCCCAGTGTTTTGGGAATGGAATTATATGCAGCCTCAATTATGGTGCTCAGGGATATCTGCCAGTTGCATGAAATTACCCCAGTCTGCCCGCTGGAATAGATATCGTGGAGGATATGGAATCGCACCACCACTATCAGCATAGGAGACTATTATGGGAAAGTGATCACGGTTATAGAGATCACTCCCGACGGTGAAATTCAGTAACGTCAGAAGTGTAGGATAACAAATGGCCAGATCGAGACTGTGGAAGGTGCGTGTGGGTTCGTGGAAGTACGTTTTCTCATCATTATTGAGCAGACAGAGACAGTTATTAGAAATTAGCTGTTCTATCTGTCGCCCAAGAGTTTGTAACATCCGAACCCCACAAAGTACTATGTCCGTTGAAATCGCCCAGCAAGATAAATGGTGTAGGAAGCTGGTCCACTAAGGTGTCGATGTCCTGTTGACTAACTACATCGTGAGGTGGCAAATAAACACAGCAGACTGTAACTAAAGATCGGGTATGAACTTGTACAGCCACAGCCTGCAGAGAAGTGTGTAAAGTAAGAGGTGTGCTGGGATACAGGTTTGAGGTAAGAATGCATACACCGCCAGAGTGATTACTTCCAGTGGCAGCATTCTTCCTAACACTGTTATAGCCACGTAATTTGAGAGGACTATTGGACGACAAGAAGGTTTCTTGAAGTCCAATGCAAACAGGATTAAAAATGCTAATTAAACCTTTAAGGTCCTGGAATTTGGACCGAATGCCGCGACAGTTCCATGAAAGGAAAGTACCCATTAAGAGAGTGTTGGAGGATTCGATTGTTTGTTTGTTTGATTGTTTTGTGGCACAAGAGCCATTGGCTTGGCTATGCTGTGCCAAACGAATGTGAAAATGGTATCAATGTAAAAAGAAATTAAAACAATGGTGGGATGACTGGTGGAAACAGTAAAAAATTTTTCAAATCTGTGAATAAAAGTTAATGGACCTTAAAAACGCAAATATTTGAACATGAGGAGTAATGCCAAGTAAATTCGACAAGGAAATTGAAGATGTTTTGAAAAACTGTAAACGCTGGATAATAAAGTTTGGGCATTCTAAAAGAATATGGCGGACTGACATTCGACAGTTGCAACTCGAACACATTGGTGGTTCCTCTCCAAACAACAAGTGAAGATGGGTAAATCGGGTATGTCCAATGCGCAACCGAGTAATAAGAGTATCTGCCTTTCTGTTCACTAAAGAGGGCCAAGGTTGCACAAGGGGCCTCAAAGTATGAAGTTTATTATCAGTCTCCAAATCCTATTGCTCCTGCCATTTGGTATGAAGAAACATTTCTACGTGCTTTTTTAAATCCCCCACAGGTATGCCGATAGAAATTGGGACAACTTCCGATTTGGCAGCCCTATCTGCCTGCTCATTACCCAAAATTCCAACATGAGATGGTACCCAACAGAACATAATATTAAAACCTCGTAAAGCCAGTTTATTAAAAAGGTCTAAAATATTTAAAACCACAGGATGATTATGAGGGTGAGGATAAAAGGACTTTAGGGACTGTAAAACACAGAGAGAATCCGTGTAAATAATAAAATTTCTTTGCAATCTGTCAGAAATTTCTTCCAAGGCAAATAAAACAGCAAGTGCCTCTGCTGTAAAAACCGAGAAGGAGGAGTGAAGTGTGAAGGAAATAGTTTTGTCTGGGAAAACAACAGCGAATGAGACATGAGCAGCTGATTTTGACCCATCTGTATAAATTGGAATTGAGTCTTGATAATGCTGTCTGTGTTCAAGGAAGATTTTTTGGTTAATAACGTCTGTTGTATCGGATTTTTTGAAAGTTTTAAAAGGATTTAAATATTCTATATCAGGAATTTGCCAAGGAGGGAAAGTATTGTTTGGCTGTAGAGTTGGACGCAGATAAAGTAGATTTAATTCTGAGAGAGTGAGATTAATTCTAGTAAAAAAAAAAGGTATGAATGATTTCCTCGCCTCCTGCAGTCGAACAAGAAATGGACGAAGTTTAAAATCATAAAAGGGATGACACGGATTTGACCCAATCCTAAAAAATATTTCAAGGACAAAAGCTGTCTTCTATGTTCAAGAGCAGGTTCACAACAATCGACATAAAGGCTTTTCACAGGGGACGTCCTGAACGCTCCAGAACAGAGTCTGAGAGCTGTGTGATTTTTGTAAGACGCTTTTTCTAGCAGATCCATAAATGGTACATCCATAATCTAACTTGGAGAGTATCGTGGCTTTATAGCTTTTAAGCATATATACTCAATCAGCTCCCCAAGCTGTGGTTGATAATACTTTCAAAATATTCAAAGATTTCTCACACTTCTTACGCAATTGCTTTACGTGTGGAAGAAAGGAGAGCTTCTTATCAAAAACTACGCCTAAGAATCGGATTTCATTTATAAAAGGGATTATTTCACTATTCAGTTTCAGTTTCGGGTCAAAATGGAGACTACGTTTTCGACAGAAATGGACAGCAGCGGTTTTAGATGTAGAGATGGTAAAGCCCTTTACCTTGGACCATTGTGTTATACTATTAATAGAAATTTGTAATTGTCTCTGTATAAAATTCATATGCACCCCTGTACAAGAAATGCACAGGTCGTCAACATATAAAAAACTCTTCACCGAAGGTTGCAGTTGCTTTAAAATGCCGTTAATTTTGAAATAAAAAGTGTCACGCTAAGAACAGTACCTTGAGGCACACCCTCCTCTTGAACAAAAAAATCTGAAAGTTCCGATTCTACTCTGATCTGAAATTTTCTAAGTTTTAAAAAGTTTTTTATAAAAATGGGAAGGTTTCCCTTTAATCCAGTGTCATGCATGTCTTTTAAAATCCCATACCTCCAGGTCTTGTCATATGCTTTCTCGATATCGAAAAAGACGGCAACTAAGAGTTCCTCTGCAAGAATGCGAGGCGAATATTCGTTTCAAGGGCAAGAAGGTTGTTGACGGTGCAACGACCTCTCCAAAAGCCACTTTGGGATGGGTGAATAAAATTATTGATCTCCATGAAATAAATTAGCCTACGATTTACTATTTTTTCGAGAAATTTACAGAGACAACACGTCAATGCAATTGGGCGGTAGTTTGATGGATTAGTCGGGTCTTTACCAGGTTTCAATAAGGGGATTACTATTGCCTGTTGCCAAATGGTGGGAAAGTAATGTTCTTTCCAAATGCGATTATAGAGGTGTAATAAACTTTTCTGTGACTCGATTGTTAAGTGTTTAATCATGGCGTAA
>BGPR01031391.1:0-18079 GCA_013235015.1 Araneus ventricosus | reverse complement strand
TATACCAATTGTTCCTTGCCTACTTTTGGCAGGTGAGTGTTTCATTTAAAAAAAAAAAAAAAAAAACCAAACATGTATTGGGCCATTCTCCTGTTATGCACAGGACATTTGCAGACTTTTGAAGTATGTAAAAATAGTAAAATAAAATGTGTATTCATTTTGTTTTGCAACTGAATTCAAAAGCAGGACTGATTCTCAAATTTCAGACAGAAAACAAAACAATAATTACAGTTTAAATACTTAAAAAATGATTTAATATGTCCGTTATGCACGGGACTCAGAAAAAAAATTAATTTAGAAGTTGTATATTGCCATTATATTTTTTTACCTAATAGCTAAATAGTACCTCTATCCAATTATGCAACATTTTTGCCAAATATATTATTCAATAAAATTTAAAATTCATTTAATTTGTGTTATGCGTGGAACTTACCTAATGTTATGCATGGGACATGTCTGAATTTTACTCCATCTCAGCAGTAGGAATTCTAAAATTATGATGGTAATTATATTTCTAATGAATTAAAAACTGCTGTAGGTAACAGGTAAGGTATTTAGGTAAAATTTTGAAGGAAAAAAGTTATCTATTTTACTTAATTATATATGTATTTTTTTGGTTTTTTTAACGAGGCTATTACATAATTCATAATATTTACTATATACATAATATAGGCTATTTTTAACAGGAAAGTAACAACACTACTTCATAGTTTTGAGTCAACAGGTGGTAAATTTAGTGACATGATTAGCAGATTTTATAAAGCAATAAAGATAGAGGATAATTGAATATTATAGGGAAGGAGATATGCATTAGGAAAGTTTTGGATTGTATGTGTGACTACTTTTCAGTAATAAGTTCTCATATAAACACCAAAAGAATGCAATTTCAAGAATTCCAAAATGATAAAAAAAATTCTCCTGAATCAAGAGTCTTACAGTTGGATTGTGCCATGAACTATAGTTGCTCATACCAGAATGAAGTCCAGAGTGCACTTTTGGCATGAAAAAGCATAACACTATTTACAATTGCAGTATTTGTACATGGAAAACACAATACTTAATATGTTCTGACACTTCTGAGAAGGTAAAAAAAATACTGTGAGAGCTTTCATTGAAAAAATTTATGAAGAAATTCAGTCAAAATGCAAAGGAAAACAATTTTTTTGTAGATAATATGGACAGATAGCTCTTCATCAGATTTTAAAAATAGATGTGTGACCTTGCTGCTACAAGACCTTAGCATTAAAGTAAAAAAACCTTTCCACTGGAAATATTTTGCAACGGCCCACGGAAAAGGTGTGATGGGTAGAATTGGTGGTAAGGCAAAATGCTTGATATGAAATGCTGTCATGTCAAAAAAAATCAACCACCCCAACTGTACAGTCAGCAGAAGATTTTGCAAATGTTGTTCAAAGAACTATGCTACCTATAACAGTTATGTTATTTTCAGATAAACATATAAATAGAGATAAAAGTGTGTGGGTTAAAGCAATACTGGGTATTTCAAAAATGCACGGAATTATATGTTCATCTTCTGGTTTATAATTTTTTTTACAAATGCTATAACACCAATAAAACAAAATGTTGATACCATGCCAGTTAACACCATAAATATTTTATCTCATTTCCTGAGGTTTAACTTATATACTTTAATATTGCATAAATAAAAAACATATACAAGTTTAAAAAAAGAAATTGGGGTTCAGAAGGTTTACAGTGGAGAATGGCCCTATTAAATATAGGTGATAAAATCTTTTGCTAAACACATATAATTTATGCTTTAATTATCTTCATATCAATCTTTCTGGTTAATTTCTCTTTTTAAAAAGTTGCAGCAGATCGTGCTAAATTAAGTACTTTTGTGGTATCTGAAATGAGGATATGTGACTAGGTCTCAGCATTTTAACCAGATTGCCTTTGGTTTGAAATTCGATTCCACCAAAGATCCACTACATACACTGTTCTTATATACATTAAATCTGTTAGGTTCAAATGCCCTCCCACTGGTGTGGAACTTTGGAGAAAGGGAGCCAGCTCAAGTGTCATCCTCATCATTTGACCATGGCTCAAAATAATGAGGTTCGTCCCAAAAATATCTCTTGTGTTAATTAGAGGCAGGATGTTGCTGATACTAAATTTGTTCAGGGTTGACCCACATTTTGTCCAGTTTCTTCTTATGCATAAAATTTTGTAACTTACTTTGTTGTCTCATTTTGCATTGACACCTCATAATGTGCAACTTTTTGATGCCAAAATAAAATGGTTCTCTTTAAGGGTGAATCTGCTGCTTAGATTCAGTTTCTGTATATTACTTATGTATGGGCATTTGAAATTGATTGCAATATACCAGCTTTGCCAGGCTGTAACCTAGTCACCACATCTTCAATATCATGCCAAGAAACAAGATAGGCAAAAATGTAATCATGTTGGGATTGTTTGGCTAAGTTGGTTTTATATGCAGCATTTTTATTTGTGATATCATGGTGCTAAAAATGTCCTTATTTTGCTTGTGGCATGTTATTTTGATAATGTCAGTCTATAACTCAAGCAGTGATTTTTTTTTAAAATATCTGGAAACAACATTGAGGACTTTTATAATAAAATTATAATTTTCCTGTTTTACTATGAATGTATAATAATGAATACAGTAGGTGATCAGTTAATTAAGTAAGTAAATTGGACAGCAAGCACTCTACACAAGAAGAAATGATACTGTATGCAAGATTTGTAGAACTACATATTAACATCCTGTAGTACTTGTGCAAAAATGATGAACACTCGAAAGTGGAATGCCAGTGAGTTGGCAAGACCAGCAGCGGCTTACCAGACAAGTCGTTGAGAACAGAAATTGAAAAGTATGAACTTTTATAGATCTTTGAGCAGCTTCTGGACAGAGATTCTGGCAATTGCTTAGATTACACAGGGATGAGATTCTTCCGCTATTTCGCGAATTTCCGCTTTTTTGTTATTTTGGAGAAATTTCGCTTTCTTTCTCTCTCCCCGCCGCAAAAATTTTCCCGTTCTTCCGAAAATTCCGCTTTTACAGAAAGAAAGGAAACCTTTCTATCTTCCGTTTTTGAAAGAATATTCTGGAAAAATATGTCCGACCACTCTGCTTAACTCCACCGGCTAGGAAACTAGCTATTTTATCTTCTACTGAAGAATCAACATTATATCAGCAAGCTCTACAAGGATGAACATTCCAACTTAATCTGTGCCATTCAAAGTATTAATTACCACCTTTTTGCAGAAAACAAAACCTCTGTGGCATATTTTGCAAAAAAAAAAAGGATTTTTTTTTTTTTTGCATGAACATGTCGAAAAAAAATTAGTTAAAAACTTAAGGTCATCTTGAGGGCGTACCAAGATGAAGAAATAATAAAAAATAAAAAAAATGAAACAAAAACAAATAAACTACATCAAAAAAGGGAAAAACTCCTGTCAAAAGAGGTAGCTAAAAAGCTCTGTGCAAATGCAGCAAATAAGAAGAGAATAAGACATAAAAAAATCTTCTCAAAATAAAAAATAAAACCGATGAATTACCTAGACATTCTAGAGATAATGTAATCCCGACAACTATGCCGGTAATAAACAAAGAGATACTATATATATAATGAAGACTGTGCAAAAACTTTTGCCTCTACTGAAAATAAACTTGCAGAGGATGCAAATACATCCTTTATTGAAGGAAAATCTGTCAAAGATAGGAACCCTCCAAAACAAGGGGTGAAGTGTGTTAATGGAGATCTGTTACCAACAAAAGCCACACAAATAAGAAGACAAAAGATTAAGGAAATGTTTCAAATAACAATAATGCTAAATGAATCTGTCATTGTAACTGTACAATTTCTCGACCCCTCTCACTTTATAAGGTGCAAAATCATTGTACTGTTACTTTTGCAAAAAGGTATAAAAATAAAAGAAATAAAACAGAGTTCAGTATATGATACATTATTATAATTTATAAAGAGCTTACATTACACAAAAGCGCTAAGTGTGTAAAGAGCACTTTACACAATTGCACGAAGCAAAAGAAATTATTTGTCCTTATTTTTATTTACTTTTTGAGCTAACTTTTATCAAAAGGCTATTAAATACAATTCTTCTCAGACTTCTGTTGGGTGAATGTTGCATCTCAGTGATGTTCAGGTGGTAAATATGTTTTAATGTCTAATTTTGTATTTTCTGATGACCCCGATGATGTCTTAAACTTGTTTGTTAACTTTTATTGTAAATGATTTAATAATAATTTAATATTCTTATTTATACATACTGAATTATAAATAATTATTATAGTGGAATATTTTCACCATGTTACATGTTCTGATGTTTTATTTCTTAAAACATCTCTCGCGTATAAATTATGGTACAAATTTTTTGCTCGCATATGATTTCAGTCTTTTTGCTTTTTTGCCAATCTCATCCCTGATTACACAAATTTTTTGTGCATTCTGTTTTCAGGATTTTTGTAAATGTATGCTTTTTAACTTTTTATTTAAAAAAAAATAGCTAATAATAATATTATGAGGGCTGAAGAAGGTGGGATGTCAAGAACTATACTCACCTTGGAAATCAAACAAGATAACTGTATTTTGCTATTGCATGCAAATAAATGTAGTAAGGAATTTGTATTCATTTTTTAACACTCTACATAATTTATAAATTAAATTCATGTAAAAATCTAGTAGATTGTTTAAGTAATATGCATTGTTTTTTAACAGGTTATGTTTGTTAACCTTATCACCCACTGTATTTCTAAATTGTTAGGTATGATTCCATAAAGTGATTTATTGGTTCTTTGTTTTAACTTTCATTTAACAGATTGCAGAAAAACTTTAACCCTCGATCCTTGATACACAGAGAAATGATTGCAGCACTTGCTGCTGTTACAGAAGTCTTAAAAGCAAATCAAATGGAAGAAACTGAGACAAACTATTTTACAACACTGGTATTTATGAATTATTATAAGCATGTTGAACTATGTTATGTTTGTGGATTTCGTTTAATTATAATATTTTAATTCATGTTTTTAATTAAACATAAGCTCCATATTTTATCAGAAGTAAATATTTTGAATTTAGTGTTATTCCCATTTTTTTAAATTTATGAATTATAAGTATGATGAGCTGTGTTAAGTTTTGCAATTTAATTTAATTATAATATTTTAATTCATATTTTAGTTAAACTCAAAGGATGTTTTATATTTTAGCTGTAGTAAATATTTTGAATTTATTTTTATTTCCATATATATATATATTACTTTTGTATTGTTTTTCTTTGTTGTATAATTAAAATATCTTACTTTTGTAAATTATTTTGCATATTTTTCGATTAATTTATAATTTTCATTTTTTTTTTTTTGTTTGTTTGTTTCCAGTTTCCTTACTTAATGAAATGCTTTTAATGGTATTATGCATGTTTATTCTTCCTTATCTTTAGATTACTAGTCTTGAAAGTGTTGACACTGATGAAAGTATGACAGCCATTGTATGTTTGCTTGCCATAATTGTGAAAAGGTAATATGATATGCATATACAAAATATTTTTTATCTTGAATTTCTTCATGCAGTTTTATATTAATAAGTCTTGCTTTTTAAAAAAAAAAAAATAGAATGGATGAATCTGTTTTGAAATCACAAAGTAAAAAAGTGACAGAGTCTTTGGTTAATTTATTAATCAAGTACATGAATTCGGATCATTGTGCTCTGTTAAGAAATGTAAGTAAGAAGAATTTTTTTTATCTATCATTTCATTAAATGACTCTGCGTTATAGTTATATACATAAATGTTTCTTGATTTATTTCCTATTTAGCTATTAAAAGTAATGTATCCCCTACTAAAAGTAAAAGCTCATTGGACGGAAACTTCTCAGGAATTAAATGTAGTTTTGGAATTTGTAACTCATCACAAACCTAAAGTAAGTTGTCATAGGTTACTCTGTTTTAACTTTTGAATGTAGTTTATCCCTAGATTTTTTTTTCCTCAGACTTGAATAACATTTAAATGTTTAGGTTCGTAGAATGGCTCAGCATATAATTCGAATGCTCCTGATAGATGATAAACCAGAATCTTCAATGGTTCATCCATGTGCCAGTCTGGTTGCTAAATTTTGTATTGAAAAGCTTGAAAGCAGTGCAGGTATTATAATTATATTTTCAAATTTTTATTTTGTAATTCCTAAATTGTATTTCAGTTTTAAATCTCATGTTGTATTTACCATTGAATTAATGAATAAGTTCAGAATATTTGTTATTTATGTTCTAATTGTCTTTTCTATTGTCAGTTGAAAAAAATTAATATTAAAATTTGCTTATTACTTAAACTGATTTTACTATGCTGAAATTGTGTTTACTACTTTTTTTTTTTTTTTATCAAAATTGAACTGGCTATGATTCTGTGTCCATTGTAAAATTAACCATTTCAGGGGCAATGGTTCTTCTTGAAGCCAACTATTTAAGAGCCTTTTTTCTTAGCTAAGCAGTAATCTTTTGATGGTATATTAGGGAGATTTAATGAAGGCAACAGATTGCAATGTCGGCTCTAATTCTTTTATCTTCTCCTTATGAATTTATAAACCCATTATAAATGCCCATATATTATGCCCATCATGACAAAAAAATAAATTTTTTAGTGCCTCTGAAAGGGTTAAAATGAAATAATAATGGAAACTGGGGGAGGGGGCTTGGAAGCAGTAGATAACTTTTTATCTCTTTAATTTGGTTTACTTATCTCTTATTGTATTTTCATAGGCTTAGGAAAATCAACTCCGAGAGTAACTTTCCATGCGATGCAGATGCTCCAAGAAATTATCTGTGCTTTTCCAACTTTGAGTATGAAAAAGTGCTGTGAAACAATTTTCAAGATTATGACATTGAGTAGTTCTGTAAGCATCATTTTCTTTCATACGTACTAGTGCACATAAAAGTATAAAATGTCTTTTTTTTTTTTTCACTCTTTTAGAAAACTAAAATGTTTCCTTTTTGTTTGCTGGTGCAATAGAATATATACAGAGTGTCCAAACTTATTGTGGTCCAATGGCTAATTTCTAAACTTTTAAAGATAAACATATAGTTCCAATTAGAAAAATGCTGTAAAGAAAGGGAGGAAATATGTTTTTTGAGTCACTAAATATATTTCTGAAAAGTTACAAATTCTAACTTTTTATATGATCCCTTGGTCCTATTGATCATATTTAGTAAAATATTCTTGACGCTCTAACATTTTAAACAAAAAAAAAAAGTCCAACTCTTCTGCGAATAAAACTGAGCGAATTATGGAGCTTTGAATTGCATGATTTTTAACCAGTCAGCGGCCTCATCGAGCAAGTGCTGGGCATTGATTGGTGGATCGTCTTCAAGGCTGCTATTTAAATGGTGTAAAGTGGTCTAAGTCAGTAATATTCAAAGCTCCTTAACTTTGTTAGTTTTACTCGCAGAAGAGTGTGACTTTTTTGTTTAAAATGTTAAAGAATCAAGAATATTTTACTAAATATGATTGATAGGACCGGGAAACTGTAGAAAAAGTTAGATTTAGTAACTTTTTCAGGAATATATTTATTCACTCAAAAATCATATAACTCTTCTCTTCATTTAAAGCATTTTTCCAATTGGAACTATATGTCTATCTCTAACGGTTTAGAAATTAGCTATTGGGCCACAATAAGTCTGGACTCCCTGTATAATGTATATATAATCTTAAATATTATGTTAAATGGAAGTATTTTTCATTTCTCTTTAAATTTTTTTAGTGTTTGAAAAGTATAAATTTGAAGCTATTATTGTCGCTATTTTTATCTAAATGGCAGCATTTTGAAAATTTTAATTAAAAGCGCTTTATTCATCAGAATAATTTCATGCATAAATTAGTTTAAACCTGTAATGCGCTGCATCCTTTTTATGGAACAGTTACATTTTACTTCCGTGGCTAAACTGGACACATTCCATTATTTCTTTTTTGCTTTGTTTAACATAAATGTTAAATAATTTTTCACGGTAAACTTTCAGTCTACGGTGCCCACTTGCTTCTCACCAATTTTTCTTGGCGCAATTTGATTTGCTGGCGCCAAACACTGTTTGGGATGCGCAGTGCGCTTTTCATTGCTGTACTGCACATACTTCATTTGAAAAGGAAGCGATCAAGCACGCAATGCCTTCGATATTTCAAATGCGTACCGGGCAATTTTTTTTAACTTAAAAAACATCAGTGGCTTCGCTTTCTGCAAAGCGGGACACTAGTAGATTCGCTTATTTATTGAGAAGCGGAAACACAGAATAACATACACAATTCTAAACCCAAAAGTGACGGAAAATGTTCAAAAACGAGAAAAGTGTAGTTGAAACTTCACATGCTTATTTTAATTGCCGAATTGCTGTTTACACTTAGGACACTGGTATCCGCTTGCTATCAATCCCTGATCCACATACTTCGAAAGGGAACCAATGCCATAATCAACAACAGCTGTACGAAGCGCACGTAACAAAATGATAAAATCAGACAAAAATCAAACCGACAAAACAAATTCGATTGAACCGACCAATCAAATCAAATGGAACAAACCAATCAAAGCGAATCGTAATATCGCGCCATGCGCAAAACACCGATGAACAGATCAATTTCTGCACATGCGCACATCTCGCTCGTTAAAATTGTGTTATAAGCAAAGCCTGTGAACCGCGCGCTTAACTGTAACTGTAGCGCGGTTTGTGTTTATGTTCAGAATCGAAGGCTTGTAACCGGTCGTTGTTGTGTGTGCGTCAATAAATGTTATTTGTGTTAAAAAGCTGCCTAGTTACATAACGCCTCAACACGCAAACAACACATGGTGGCAGCGGTTAATTATTTTTGAAGTTCGCGAACATTTTATTGCTAAAAACATCGTCGGACGAAGTTCGGTAGAACGAAAACGGAAGTATCTATGGCAGCGTTGCATATAAATCCTCCGGAGAACTTTACGTTTTCAAAGCCTTGCAACTGGTCAAAATGGAAGATGAGATTCGAAAGATATCGGATTGCTTCCGGATTATCGACCAAAACAGGAAATGAACAGGTAAATTCTTTACTCTATATTATGGGAGAAGAAGCAGAGGATATTTTTAGCTCTTTCGGTTTATCCGAAATGGAACAAGATGACTTTGATATTGTGTTGAAAAAGTTTAATGATCATTTTGTTGTTAAGAAAAATACTATTTTTGAACGTGCACAGTTCAATAAACGTGTACAGCTCGATGGTGAATCAGTCAATACGTTTATAACCGCTTTGTATACATTGTCAGAACACTGTGAATATGGTGTATTACACGACGAACTCATTCGGGATAGAATTGGGGTTGGCATACGCGACAAGAATCTAAGTGAAAAGTTGCAGTTGGACGCCGACCTAACTTTGACAAAAGTGATTGAAAGAGTTTGACTCAGTGAAGTGGTCAAGGAACAACAGGAAAAAATGATCGAAAAGGACAATGCGTCCGTTAATGCTATCTCGCCAAATAAACTGGCAAAATTTCTGAAACAGAAACCAAGCTCGTGGGCAAGGAAACAAAATGTGAAATCCGATTTCCATAGAAAAAATAATGAAAATGAATCCCGCTTGCATGGAAAATGTAAATGGTGCGGTAAACAAAGACATGATAAAAGAGTGTCCTGCTAGGGATGCCAGATGCAGACAATGTTCAAAAATAGGACACTATGCGAAGGTTTGTATTACCAAATCCCAAACAGGATGTTCTGAAGTGGCATATTTAGGGGTAGTACAGCTGGAGAGTAAAAACAAAGCTAACATAGATTGGACAGTTACGGTTCAAGTAAACCATAAAAATATTAAATTTAAAATCGATAGTGGAGCTGATCACACTGTATTGCCTGCAAATGTTTTTCAGAATGTGTTCCAAAATGCTAAATTAGAACCACCTGATAAAATTCTATGTGGTCCAGATAGAAATCCATTGAAAACACTTGGGAAATTCAAGACAAATATTGAATACAAGGGAAAGAGATGCACTGAAGAAATCTATGTGATTTCCAATCTTCAAACGTGTCTTCTTGGCAAACCTGCACTGTTTTCTCTTGGCTTGGGTCCAAATTTGAATTCTATTTGCCAGATTTCTGCAGCTGATCCAAAAGTTAAATTTCCAGAACTTTTCAAAGGACTTGGGGTAATGAAGGGATGTTATTCTATCAAATTGAAACCAGGAGCTATTCCATTTGCTATCACTTGTCCCAGACGTGTACCGATTCCTCTTTTAAAGCAAACTAAAGCTGAATTGGAAAGAATGGTGGAGGACAAGGTTATCACACCTGTCTTAAAACCGACAGAATGGTGTGCACCGGTAGTAATCGTACCAAAAAGTGACGGTAATGTAAGGATTTGTGTAGACCTGATAGAACTCAACAAAAATGTTATGCGTGAGCTGCACCCATTACCCAAGGCAGAATACTCTTTAAATCTCTTGACTGAAGCCAAAATTTTTTCGAAACTGGATGCTAATTCTGGTTTCTGGCAAATTCCTCTGGATAAAAAGTCATCCTATCTCACCACATTTATCACCCCATTTGGTAGGTTTAGATTCCAAAGATTGCCTTTCGGTATCTCCTCTGCTCCAGAGCACTTCCAAAGAAGGATGTCTCAAATGTTAGAAGGTATACCTGGAACAATTTGTCACATGGATGATATTTTAATATGGGGATCTACTCAAGAAGAACATGACCAACGACTCACAGAAGTCTGTAAGAGATTAAAGAACTCTGGTATGACATTAAATGCAAAGAAATGTATTTTCTCTCAGACATCTATTAAATTTTTAGGTCATATAATAGATGGACAAGGAATTCACCCGGATCCTGATAAAATTGCTGCGATAGAAAATTATCAGCCGCCAACGAATAAAAAGGAACTGAAGCAACTATTGGGCATGGCTAACTATTTAGCAAGATTCGTTCCTAACTATTCGGATATACTTTTTCCTCTGACTTCTATGCTAAGTAATAAATTGACTTTTGTGTGGGAAGCGCCACAAGAAGCAGCTTTTCAGAAATTGAAGAAAATACTGTCGTCAGATCCTGTGCTAATGATCTTTGATCCAAAGAAAGAAACTACAGTTACCACAGATGCTTCATCATATGGCTTAGGAGCTACAATTTGCCAAAAGCAAGCTGATGGAAGAAGATCGGTAATAGCCTATGCATCTAGGACTTTGACCCCAACGGAAAGTCGTTATGCACAAATTGAAAAGGAAGCCCTTGCTGTTGTGTGGGGATGCGAAAAATTTAGAGATTATCTGACAGGAATGCATTTTAAAATAGAGACAGACCACAAACCTCTCATTCCAATATTTTCCAAGAAAAATTTAGATGACTTGTCTCCACGATTACAGAGGATCAAGTTGCGAATGATGAAGTTTTCTTATACAATTGTACATATTCCAAGAAAGGAATTGTTCGCCGCAGATGCATTATCAAGAAACCCTCAGAAAGTTCCCTACAAAAGAGAAGAATTGGAAGCCGAAATTGATGCGTTCATTCAAATGATTACAAGTTCTCTTCCAGCATCATCTCGCAGATTAGATGAACTAAGAGTTGCACAGCTGAAAGATGAGACTTGCCAGAAGCTTACTGATTATGTACTGAAAGGATGGCCGTCAAAGAAAGAAGTTGATACACTATGTGCACCATATTGGCAAAACCGTTATGAAATATCAGTTCAAGATGGACTGTTGATGAGAGGCTGCAGAATCATCATTCCAAAGTCACATCAAGCTGAAGTGCTGAGTCAAATTCATGAAGGTCACCTAGGCATTACCAAATGTAGAGCTCGAGCCAGATGCTCTGTGTACTGGCCGGGAATAAGCAAAGAAATTGAAGAGAAAATAAAGAGTTGCACTGCATGTATACAAGAGTCAAGTAATCGCCATCAACCCTTAATTCCAACTTCATTCCCAGAGAGACCTTGGGAAGTTTTAGGTCTTGATCTTTTTAAATACAAGAATTCATGGTACCTTCTGATTTCAGATTACTACTCTAGATACCCTGAAATTGCCAGGCTTGACAGACTGACTTCTACTGAAATTATAAATCATTGCAAATCAATCTTTTCTCGTCATGGAATCCCAGATGTTGTCCGTTCAGACAATTTGATCCAGTAAAGACTGTAGAATTCAAGGATTTTGCAAAAAGTTATGGCTTTACACACATATCAAGTAGCCCCAAATTTTCTCAAAGCAACGGGCTAATAGAAGCAGCAGTGAAAACAGTCAAAGCTCGCATAAAGAAATCTAGAGATCCTTATCTTGCATTAATGGCCTATCGCGCAACTCCTTTAGAGAATGGTTTTAGCCCTTCGGAATTGCTTATGGGTAGGAGAATCAACACTACCCTTCCTATTGCTATGACCCAACTACAGCCATACTCAGTGAACAAGAAAGTTCTCGAGGCTAAAGAGGAGAGACGAATAGAAGGCCAGAAAACGAACTATGATAAACATCACAGTGTTAGAAATCTCGATGAATTAGATCCAGGTCAGAGCGTGTGGATTACTGATAGAAGGGTAACTGGGAAAGTTCTGCAAAAGACGCCTTACCCAAGATCATACCTAGTTCAGTCCGGCAGACGTGTTTACAGAAGGAACCGAAAGCACCTGATTCCCTCACCTGATTTTCATCCAGAACCTGAGCCAGAGGACGACTCTGATGTCACGGGATACCAACACTCTCCTGCCGATGCCGATCCAGGATGTCCGCCTCTGATGTCATCACCCCAGTCTCCAAAGACTTACCCTGAAAGAGCTAGCTCATCTACAGAAGTATCTCCTGATCCCTATGTGACCAGAAGTGGTAGGACTGTCCGACCTCCCGAGAGACTTGACCTTTAAATTACAAAGGAAGGGAGATGTGCTATAAGCAAAGCCTGTGAACCGCGCGCTTAACTGTAACTGTAGCGCGGTTTGTGTTTATGTTCAGAATCGAAGGCTTGTAACCGGTCGTTGTTGTGTGTGCGTCAATAAATGTTATTTGTGTTAAAAAGCTGCCTAGTTACATAACGCCTCAACACGCAAACAACACAAAAATCATCATTGCGCAACCAAAGCAAATATCCTCTCCTCTCCATACGTGGCGGCAGGGAGTTGTCTAAGAGGAACGAAATGAGTGGGCACCGTAGACTGAAAGTTAACCTTTTTCACCACTTTTCCAATAATTTAAAAGAAGCAAAAAAAAAAAAAAAGGAATTTAATTTTACTTTACATTTATCATAACTTTGGTGTTTTTAACATCATTTAAAAGAAGTGTCTCAAATCCTGTGCTTTAAATTTAACTGAGCATTAATGGGTTAAGCCTCTATTTCAAGAGTAATTATGAATTTAAAAGCATTGATTTTATATATTTTTATGCTTAACTGGCAAAGGTTGTCAGAAGACACTCAGGCGAAGTTCTCCCAGAGTCTAAGGCTTAAAACAATTACAAATGTTTGGATTTTCTTACAAATTATTATGCATTAATGAATTTGAATTTATCATTTCTTATTAGTAATATTGATATTTAAATTTCTTTTTTAATAGTTGGTGACGTTATGTGGCTTTAAAGCACTTCAAGGTCTCTTTGACTCGGACCATAAAAATCTGCCTGCTGATCTGAATGCTCGAATAATTACAGTAAGATCTCTTTTATCTTTTGTTTTGTATATCCATCTTAAAATTATGTATGCTTATACATTTATTGTATTTTGCATGTGTGCACACTTTTCTTAAATTTTTCTTGCTTTTTTTTTTCTTGTTTGTTTCATTTTATGTACTGGTAATCATGGGTATAATTGGAATAAAGTGACAGAACATGTTCCAGTGATTTTTACGATAGAAAGCGCTCAAATTGATTTTAGTTATATTGTAACATATATTTTTCTCTTTAGGCATTGTATGATTATCAACCAAACATGAAAAGTTCCGATTGTTTGATTTGCTGGATTCAATTAATGGAAAGAGCTTTAATCAATCTTTACAGGTAAGTCATATTACAGCTCCCATTATAATAATTTGTCTTAGAAAAAACGCCATCCAGGGTTTAAAAAAAAAACCATTAAATTTTGAAATCAAAATTTGCACTTGACTTGTGTTTTATATATATATATGTAACGTTGTTCCGTTAAGTGAAGTGTAGAGGTAGTTGAAGAAGATTGCAGTCGTTAAATGTCTAAAACATTTTATTACATTTCGAAGATAAGCAAAATCAAATAAGTTATAGAGTACTCAATATTATATTAAGATTAAATGTTTAAAATATTAGGAGAATATTAAATCCATGGCCAGGAGTGGAGAATTACGCCGAAAAACGTCGTGACTGCTCAATGCGTTACATGATTATGAAAAGAGGAAATTACGCAGATGCGGAGAGTTTTTAAAAGACCAAAAAGGGGAAGTACCGAAGTTGAGGCTCTAGAAATATTGCGAGTCTAGTTAGAGTAGAAGTGTTTTTTAACATAGGATTGAAGTAGAAATAATTCTTTCGTAATTAAAAATTAACTGTTGTTAAAAAGGATTTATTTTAAATATGGGAAAATTTTTAAGTCATTACATATATATATATATATATTTAAAATATATGTTTTATTATGTAACACCGCGAAGTAGTTGTTACGAAATCATACTGGAGCTCTGAAAAACTCGCAAAAGACAGTTTACTGACTGAATAAGGGAGATTCTCAGCAATAAAATTTAACTCTGAGAAATTAGATTTTAATTTTATAAACTGTACTTTATTAATTGTAATTTAATCTGTGAAATCCAATAAATTGTCTACCTATTACATTTTAAGAAAATGCATAAAGTTGTCTAATGCAAATATGAGCATGGAGAACATAAAATGCTAGTTTGGACACTTGGAGGTTTAATAAACTAAACTTGTATACTGTCTTTTCTATGTGTGTAATAGTTTTTATTTTATTTTTCAGTTTGGATGAAAAACTTTGCATCGCTCATTTGCCACAATTTTTCTCCGCTGCTGTGAAATGTTGGTTGAATGAATCTGAAGAAGTTATGTTGACTGTTTCCATTACATTAGAAGTAAACAAATTTATTTTTAAATTTTAAAATAATGATTTTGTGGATTTTTTTTATATTTTAAGCATAATTAATTTTAAATCTCCCTAAAAAATAATAAGTTTTTATCTTTCTTCCAGAATATTGTACAGAACTGCTTCAAAACAGTCAATGGAGATCACATGAAGAAAGCTGTGCACAAAATGTTTCATTCTGTAGAAGAAGCCTTGGGTTACCAATATCATAAATCATGGGGTCATGTGCTTTCTGTCCTAGCAGCTTTTTTCGAGGTTCATATTTTTCCTTTTTTAAATTATATACTGAAAAAGATGTAATACACTGTACTTAATTTTTGATATTTTTTTTTAATTTGTTTAAAATGACAGATGAATGAAATAACAGACAAAATAAATTAATAGTAACATCAATATTGTGAATTTCAACATTGAATTTAATTTCTTCAATATTTAGAATAATTATAATTGTTTCATCTCTGATGTATCATTGAACAAAATTAACATATTTGTAATACATCCTTTTTTCTGTTCTTTTAGACTGTTGGAAAACATTATAAGGACATTATGATGAAGGTAACTTACTTTCGTTGTGTGTGTTATGTATATTCTATATTTGCATAT
The DNA here is from genome assembly GCA_013235015.1 of Araneus ventricosus. Classification (NCBI taxonomy): domain Eukaryota; kingdom Metazoa; phylum Arthropoda; class Arachnida; order Araneae; family Araneidae; genus Araneus; species Araneus ventricosus. The sequence continues at coordinate 2,422 of BGPR01031391.1, read as the reverse complement.
AACAAATGGTTTATAATGTACTCTTTCTTCTCCCTCGTGGAAAATTTCTCACAAAATATTTTATAGATGGATCAATTGGTTGAACATCTTAATATAAATAAAAGACATTGTGGGTATGTTCAACATCTCCTCCTAAACCACGGCACTGATTTCAACCAAACTTTGCACACCTTATTTAAGACAAGAGGAAGATTATTGTTAACTTTTTGAAGCCCAAAAGTTAATTAAACAGTCAGTTAATTAGAAATTAACCAAAACCGTTTTCTCACAATAACTTTGGTGCAATTTGTTCCACAAAAAAAATATTTATATACCATCTTAAAGTTCAAACTTTTACATTTTCAATTATACCAATTCTATATCTGCAAGATTTTTCCTTCAATTTTTATTAATTTTTTAAAATTTAATAGATTGTTATTTACCCGCAGACAATTTTGAAATAATACAGACTTTGAACTAATTTACCTTTATTTCTGAAATTTTTTCTTACTTTTGTGAATATTTTATATAAGACTAGCAGTACGCACACGGCGTTGCCCATGGAATCAGGACTTTAACAAAATGAAAAAAAAAAAAAGAACCGCCCACAATGACATGAAAAAGTTTTGAAAACAAAATCAAAACAAAAGATACACATTTTTTGATTTTCCTGCTTATTTTTTTTTTCACGCTACAGTACAGAGTACGTTAATCCAAAACAATATTACAAAATTGGAACGTGAAAATGATTATTACACAGCAAGCAAAATATAAATCAAATCCGAAAATAATAATCGAAGTAATTCATTCAGGTGAAGGTCATGACGTATCCTACGCGTCGGCCAATCAAAATTGGCATCAACGTTCCGAAGAAGTGCCGCTTTTGGAACTCAATCGAGAAAAATAACTCGCAACGGCCCAGAAAAAAATTAATTTAAAAAAAAACGATAAAAGATATTTTAACCATTCTTGTTTTAAATCCGACAGAACCGTTCTAGTTATAAGCTAAAAAAAATTGAAAATAATAGTGTTATTAGAAAGTCGGATGCAGCAAATTTAAAAACAAAACTAACATTTAGATAGCAAAACTGACTATTTTTTAAAAAATTCTCAAAATTCAGTAAATTACGTTAGAAATTCAAAACTAACTTCATTAGAACGGAAATCGCGTGCTCTTTCCGATGGTGTATTTATTTTTGTCGTACAATTATTCGAAACCAATCTATTGAGAAATTAGTGCGAAAAATCAACCAAAACAACACAAAACATTAAATAAAAAAAATTCTAGATTAAAATTTAAAATTTCGGCTTCGAGGTGCATTCAGTCACCATTACGACTACCTGTGTGCCAAATTTCATGGCTGTAAGTGCGATAGATTCGTCTGGACATCGCAGACAAACACACACGCACGCACACAAACATTGCCTTTTATATATATGAGAGAAAAGGGAGATCACTGTCAACTTTTAAAAGTCCCAAATCTTATTAAAATTTCAGTTAATTGAAATTAGGCAAGATTTTGATATTTTCCTTGGATATTTTTCGAAAATATGCATTTTGTCACTAAAACTATTTTTGTGTATATTAAAAGCTAAAAAAATTAGCTTCTCATGACACAAGTTTCATTCAATTCATTGCCCTCATTTTAATAATTTTTCAAAAATTAAATTGTGTATAAAATTTATAATTTATAACCCCTTTTTTGATTGTTGAAGAAGAATACATAAGAACTGTTTCTAGATCACATTAGAAGAATTCTGGATGAAGACTAATTTTTTTATTCATATTTTAACGCTTTCTCTTAATGAAAAATTTAGTATGTAATTAATTGTCCCAAAACATCCGTTAAAATCTTTCTTATACTGCAAGATTTATGCACACAATTCGAAGTACCTATGCAACAAATATTAATAACTTACTAGCTGCATAGCCCGGCATTGCACGGGCAATCTTCAATAATGGTATATTCCTGGGCGGAGAGAAGTGACATAGATATATACATGCGTTTGTTTACCTTTAAATCTTAATTAATAACTTATGGAGAAAATTAGCTATCAGCAGTTTTTAAAAATCATCTGGTTCAATTGATATTTTCATTTTAATTATAAAATGTTTCAGATGATAAAAGAATATAGGGTATTGTAATTTTCTATACAAAAGTAGTTTATTACATCAAAAATATTAGACATGAAACTACTTTAATACTGAGCAACACTGTGCATAACAGATAGTGTTATATAAAGATAGAGATATTAATTAATCAGTCATATGAACATTTAATCTTGCTGCCATAATTAACTGAATGAATTCACACTATTTAATAATAATTTTAAAAAACTATACCAGCAATACTCGCCATGGTTTGTTCTTAAATAAATGAAATTAATTTTAATCAAGATGCATTCATTTAATAATTTCCCTCCTATTAATTATTACCTGTGA
>BGPR01031390.1:3979-18079 GCA_013235015.1 Araneus ventricosus | reverse complement strand
CGGAGGTATAGGACATCATGTCACTTTTACCAAACTTTACCACTTACGATCGGATGAAGAGGAAAGCCCGAGCATGTACTATGAATTATATTGGCACCCGGAAGTATAGGACATTATGTCACTTTTGCCAAACTTTACAGGATAGCAGTTTGAACATGTTTGATTTGCATTAGAAAAATAGATTTGCTGTTCACTGAAAAGCGTGCAACTTCCCAAATTATTGCTACAGAACTCAATGTTCTAAGCCTCTGGATAAAGAGGGAAAATACATATAGTCTTGTAGTCATCCCATTTCTAGAAAAACAAATATAGTGTCCTATACACCCGATATATAGATATGTTACTAAAGTATAGTTTTCGCGAGAATTTACATTAATGTGCATCATTTTTCACTGTTATACCTGGAAATAAAGCATTTTTTTTTAAATTACTTACGATTTGCGATTTAATTTTATTTCATTACTAGCCGTCTTCGACGACCATCTTGTTCGCCGGGAATATAATTTCAATTGAATCTTGCATTCATTCTTTTACATTCATGGTTTCCTTAACAAAGTCAGCAAATAGTAGTAGATATTTAACCCATGTTGTTTTAGTAGCCTTGCATCTGTTCTATTCATTGTCTACATCAATGTCCCTAATGGAGGCAAATAACTGACCATGCCATGTAACATCTAATTGTAAGATGTCAGCGCCATTTTCACTTTCTTAATCCTCTTGCAAAATATGCATTTGATTTCAATATCAAAATGGCGCAACACATTTTATGGCCAGCGGCATGCTTGCTGAAGTAAAAGATGCTGAAAAAAGACTGAAAACATAGCAGCCATAATCATTCAAGCTTACTGAATATATTTTTTCATATACCTAATATCTCAATGAGTTTTGTTTGCAGATAACACAAAACATTGATGAAATGAAATATGAAGCAAAATGTATTTGGATATTAACTCAGCTTTCAACAATGAAAGAGAAATACGTAATTAAATATTTGCTTAAACAATGAAAACGTTTTGAATTACGTTGCAACATTAAAAAATATTGTGGTAAATTATGCCAAAAAACATTTTTAAAAGGTTATTAAAATTAAATAAAAATTGTACGGCAATTTAATTGATATCATTGAAAAGGTAATTTTTTGCACTTTCATATGGCGTAAAAATGATTTTCGTACTGTAATATTTTCCGAAATTATTGAAGAAAAACTCCAAAATTTTGCTTAATTTTTAATTAATTAAAATGTTAATCAAAATTTCAAAAAAAAGCGCCCCGAGGTGCACATTCCCACTCTTTAAAGTATATTTGCGCCAAATCTCGTAGGCCTACTTGCAGCGGTCTGCCCTGTGGAGGACCAACACACGGACACACACACACACACGGACACACACACACACGGACACACACGGACACACACACACACAGGTTACACACACACGGACACACACACACGGACACACACACACACACGGACACACACACACACACCTGGACACACACACACCAGAGGATTTTGGATAGCCACACAGGATACATACACACAGACAGACACACGGACACACACACAGAAACAAACGGACGGACACACAGAAGCAAACGGACCTAGAGCAAGTGTCAAACGGACTCACACACAGAAACAAATGGACACACACACAGACAGACACACGGACCAACACAGACACACAGACAGACCAACGGACTGAGGACACACGGACACACACACAGAGACACACGGACACACACAGAACAAACGGACACACACACAGAGAGACACACGGACACACCTGAGACACAGACACACAGAGACACACGGATACACACAGGACACATGGACCCACACACAGGTTGGACACACAGGGCCACACAGGACACACACACAGAGACCTGAGGACCACACTGAGAGGACACACGGATACACCCCAGAGACCCCATGGACACACACAGGAACCCGCACGGACACACCTGAGACCACTGGACACACACACAGACCAGACCACAGACACACACACACAGATCAGATTTTGGACACACAGACAGACACGGATACACTTGCACACATACAGACACACGGACACACAACAGACAGATACACACGAAAATGATCACACACAGAAACAAACGGATACACACACACACAGATGCATTTTACACATCGGACATTGCAACACAGACAGACACACGGAAAATACACAGACACGAACACACACGGACCAACACACAGACACACAGACATTCTACTTTATTATTAGGAGAGACAATTTATAATTCATATTCAAGACCTATGCTGATATTCGTGTCTTTCAAAATGAAAGTGTGATCGAAAATACATTAGAAGCGTAGCTTTCGCTAAAAGCTTCTTTTTTAATATAAAAGCACTATATTAGTTTGCTAATGAAAATCCATGCTTCTTGCATGTCAGTGGAAACCACGGATCAATCCACGCCTCCCTCAAGCAAATGTATTCATTCCTCAGTTTCATCAATGCTACTGATTTTCACGCGAATCAGTAATTTCCACTGCATTCTCAATACGATTTCAGTAATGCAGAGATCTGAAACGTGTTTCATTTGGCCTTGATAAATCCATTTATTCGCATCGAAATATATTGTAGCTTTTAATATATATCCTTACGTTTGGACAAGAAAATAGACGAGCAGTTCAATGTCGATAAAATGCGAATTTAAACGACAGCTATCCTGAATTTTCGACATCATTTCTCTTGAAACAAAAACTACTCGAGAAATCTCTCAGCAAGCCTCGTCTGAGAGCAAAACAAGATCCGGACTAATCGATATTTACCACCTTTTGATTTACTGTCAGCCCGAAGGGGAAAAACAAATCTAAATTATTACTTTCAAGTGTTTTACGACACCGCATTTCGAAAACAAACCTTACATCATCTCCAAATGTCAGACCTGGTTTGCGAGCTGGGGAGAAAGGGGTTGAGACGGGTGTAAAGACTTCCCCACGCATCGTTTGACGACACCAAGACGGTACTTTGGGAGAGAAAAGTAATGCTTTCTAGAAGCACTTCTGTTGTCATCTTTGTGTCAATAGTTACTCAGCGGAAGATTCGAAATCTAGCGATCGGCACAAATGGTTTCTCAGAGAGAGAGAGAGCGGGGATAGAGGAAGCGAGGAGGGGGAAGGTCTAACGTCCACTCTGACGTGGACAAATGACCAAAACAGTCATGCACCATTTACTGGGCATCGAACACCGCTTTAGAGGGTCTCCGTCTCGATGTCGCTTGTGTGGACGCGCCGTCCACAGGGTCTCTCCACAAATAGACGGGATGAAGCACAGAGGATCCACCCGGCAAGAGCGTGGTAAGCAGTACAGCTGCTCGGCGGTGCTCAGACCCGTTATAGCGACGCTGCGGATAGTCGGAGTGTGTGTTCTTCCAAGCCTCGGGTGCCGCCTATGGGCAATGACTGTCACGCTTTTTCGCCTGCTCTACCTCGGATCCTGCATTAGCAATATGGTTCTCAATAACAGCTTCGCATTCGAGTACATATCCGTAGTGCTGACGACAGCGAGTTCGCTCCTGGCGTCGTGTTTGTTGAACATTAGCAGTGCCGAACTGCGGAGGGCTATCGAGAAGCTGGACACCACCATCAAACAGCTGCCGGCTGGTAAAGGGTCGCTTAAAAACTGCTTCAGAAGAGTGGTTGGCCTGACGCTGATCGGATGGCTTTACTTAATTTTGCGTCTAATTGCGGCGATAAGTATCGTGGACAATCAACCCGCACAGCAACAGTTCCAAAGTATTTTTTACCGAAAACCCCCAGATCACTTCACCGATTTGGCCATGTACATTTGCGTGGGGTTGGTGTCAGGCTTGGAAGTGTTTTTCATTCAGGGAGCTTTGATTTTCACGCCCGTACTGTTCATGTCGGTCTGCATGATACTCGCGGAGGCGTACGCTGAACACAACCGAGTCATCGTGAACCTGGTCGGACCTACTGAAGACTTGGGGAGTGAGTTCAACAGAGTTCGCTCTTTCCACGAGAAACTTTGCTCGCTGGTGACGTACATGGATTCCATTTTCGGGAAGGTGATCTTCTTCTGGTTTCTGTTTCTTGTCGTCACTGTCTGCATGGACATCACGCAGCTATTCACCGACGACACTCTACTGAAGAACAAGACTCAGGACGACGTCTTCTTCTTCAGTCTCAAAGTGATATATTCCGTTTTGTCTTTTCTGGGCACTTGCGCAACGGCAGCCGGTGTCTCGCAGCAAGCTCACGATTCGTTGCCTACAGTTCACGCACTGACACTTCGAACAAGCAGGATGGATTTAGACACGAAATTGCAAGTGCAGTTTTTCCTCAATCGCTTAACCTCGCCAACGGTGGGCTTAAGCGGTTGGAATTTCTTCACCATAAACAAAGGGTTTATTCTAAATGTCAGTGCTGCTCTGGTAACGTACACGGTCGTGGTTATACAAATGAATCCGAAAGCCATGAGAGTCATTCATCACCTTGTTGCGCAAACTGTGAGTAACGGAACAACTGCTAATGGGAATAGTGATAGCAATGAATCGAATGGAAACAGTACAAACTCGACTTCTTACTGAGCTACACTGAAACAAACTGTAAGTAACAGAACTACTGCAAATGGGAATAGTGATAACAATGAATCGAATGTAAACAGTACAAACTCGAGTTCTTACTGAGCTACACTAAAACAAACTGTAAGTAACGGAACTACTGCAAATGTGAATAGCGATATCAATGAATCGAATGTAAACAAAACAAACTCGAGTTCTTACTGAACTACATTAACATAAGCTGGAAGATACGAATTATATTATTTTTCATATTGCAGTCTATTTTATGATTGTATATACAGCATTTGTGCTTTATTTTAGATAGAATTTTTTGTTCTGAAATTATTTAGAATTTGTATATAAGATTTAATATTATTTTACGTTGAAATGCATGTGTTCAGTTTATTTTCTTGCCATTTCCTATGGAAACTACTGACACATTATTTCCAATAGTAATGTTTTAAAATTGTGTTTAAATATTACAAATGCCATTGCCTTAAAATTTTTAATGTCAGGTTTTAGATTTAGAAAGAATGTGCTATGTGATGTCTCCACATATATAGAAATTAAGTTACGTTGTGTTATAAGAGATACAATATATTGTTTCATAAGAACAAAATAGCAATAAGAATTTTCTAAAATTTCATTTAAAAAATTATTTTTATGATGTTATACTTTTCCAATTCATACATTTTTCACAATGTTGCTATATTTATACAATTAACAGCTTAAAATAAAATAATGAATTATTGATTCTCACAGAGATTTGATAAATATTACTTATATAATTATTTAAATAAAATTGAAGATATTTCTTCAAAGTTTTGCAATAAGAAAAAGATATATTGTTTTAATTTTAGGTGAAAAATTCTTTGCTTCATACAATATTTAAAACTTACTTTTAGTTTATTTTATGTTAATTATAAATAACAGCATAGAGTAAGTATGTGAAATTTCTACGAAGATCAGTTTTTATGTTTTCAGCATTCAGGAAAATTGAAAAGATTATCTCTTCTTTCAAATAAGAAAATTTATCTGTCATCATTTGTTATTGAACATTGGTATATTGGGTGCAAGTCACGCATATAATAACAATGCAAGCTATTGCTTTAAGTTTGGAATTCTGGAAAAAGTAAGTAGTTATATTTTCAAATTGCCTATAATAGAAGGGAAATTTTTGAACCCCGCGAAGTTAAAACCCTTTCACAAAATATTTTCGAATCATATTTCAAGTTCATAAAACATTATATAACAGATGATACGTTCTAGGTAACACATGGATTATTCACATATGGAATCGAAATCAAAACGAATAAAACTTACTGTCTTGTTTAAAATCTCTTTATAGTATGACCAAATTTTAGGTAGATGATTTAAACACATGCATTTCTACTTTGATTGCAAACATGTCAAAATGGGAATCATGAAAAAAATCACTGTACTAATTTATATATGTATATATTACTAGAAGAGTGTGTGCCAATTAAGGTAAGGTCCTTTTATTATTTGGCATCATTGATTTGAAATTTTATTGCTCTTTCATAAAAAGTCTACTTCATCTATATAATAATAATGTAGGCCATTACTTTTACTTTTGAATTCAAGAACAGGTAAGTACTTATATTTTCAAATTATAGCCAATCAGAAGGAAAATTTACAGACCTGTCAAGTTTAAAATCCTTTCGTAAAATATTTTCAAATCAGATGTCAAGTACATAAAATATTATCTAAAGGTTGATACGTTCTAATTAATACACGAACTATATACTAACACGCTTATGAAATTTAAATCGAAACGAATACAACTTAATGTCTCGTTCAAAACCTTCTTGTAGTATGGCCAAATATCTGGTAGATAATTTCAACAAGTACAATCTACATTGATTGTAAACACGTCATAATGAATATATACGTAGTAATAATATAATAGCCCAGATCCTCCGGTAACGCTTTGACGTCACCAACAATAAACTCGAGCCATGGCACTGCAAGACATTAAACAGCATTATTTCATTGTTAGAGAACCTAAATTTCAGTAATTTTAAATTTAAAAGAGTAATTGTCGTTCTAATGCCAAATTTAATAGCTCTAAAATAGTGAAATAAAATTTGCTATCGATTGATATGAAATTTATCTCGCTATGATCAATAGTTCCCGAGAAATTTTAAATTATATTAATCATATATTTCAAATTAATTTCCGTTTTTCAATAGAAAGTAGTAAATTACGTCAGTGGTATATCATGCGCGTTATATAGTTTGGAAGCCACGATGCACGATGGATTTCACGGATGGATACCACGGTGGATTTTTTGAATAAAGAAATATGTAAATATAAAACTATTTCCTGTTTAAAACGTATGTTTATTTTTTTTGTTTTCAATCAATGTTAAACATTTCTCTCGCATATATATCTATTTAAACACGTCAAATTTGAGGAGAAATCTCTCGAATGAAGAGGCAATTTGCACCCGTCATACCATGACGGGGGATTTTCTAGTAAATTATAAGAAGAGAAATTGTATTGAACCAATTGAGGTAAGTTCCTTTTTGTTATAAGAAAACTACAGATTTAAAACTTTCAGGCCTGATAGATGTTATTATTTATTGATTTCATGTGATCGGAAACTTTTGAAAATCGAAGATCCTTCTAGTTTTGAAAGGATTCATCAACTTTTAATAAATAAGAGAATAAATATGTTAAAAATGGTAATGTGTCTTGCTATACTTTACATAAATGGAGTGTGAATTCTTCAATCAACTTAATATAAAAGAACAAATGAAATCGACTTTGATATGTTTTAATTACGAAAAATGCGAATATGATTGAAGAAATTTATAATTCGATGTAGATGAAACTGCTTTTCGATTGTTATGACGTTTTGAGAATGAATTCTTCAATCAACTTAATATATAAGAACAAATGAAATCGACTTTGATATATTTTAATTATGAAAAATGTAACTGTGTATTGAAGAAATTTATAATTCGATGTAGGTGAAACTTTCTTCGATTGTTATGACGTTTTGAGAATGAATTCTTCAATCAACTTTATATATAACAACAAATGAAATCGACTTTGATATATTTTAATTACGAAAATGCGAATATGTAGTGAAGAAATTTATAATTCGATCTAGACGAAACTTTTTCGATTGTTATGACGTTTTGAGAATGAAATGTTCAGTCAACTTAATATATAACAAAAAATGAAATCGGCTTGGATATATTTTAATTAAGAAAATGCGTATATGTATTGAAGAAATTTATAATTCGATCTAGACGAAACTTTTTCCGATTGTTATGACGTTTTAAGAATCAATTCTTCAATCAACTTAATATATAAGAACAAATGAAATCGACTTTGATATATTTTAATTATGAAAAATGTAACTGTGTATTGAAGAAATTTATAATTCGATGTAGGTGAAACAGTAACAGTTATAGTTCGGCAAACACATTCGGTCATTTTACAGCCAGTGTCCACCTTCAAAGACGATAGACTCTGGGAAATACATGGTAAGTACTAATATTCTTTCCGCTAACTAGTTTCTATTTTATTTTATTTGTTATTTTCTCTCATGTTAGCCATTTCTTTAAATTGTTTATGCTACTTTAGGACAATTTTATTTTAAATTATTGTTTAATTTGCTGTTTAACTGCTACTTTATTGCCTTATTTGATGCACCTTGGACAGTTTGTCCTTTTAGTAGTCTGCGGGGCCTTTGGGTTAGAATTAGAAAAAAATATGTCCAATATTTTTTATATCATCTCAATTTAATTCTGAATAAAACCCAATATATATTTTTATTTAAATATGGAATCATTTTTTTTTCTAAAAATAAAAATGTAAACAGACAAAGGAAAAAAAAAGTCACAAAATTGATCGGACACTAAGACATTTTTGGTAAAAATTTACTACAAATTTATCTCAGCCGCTTTTTTTTATTTTACGCAGTGGTGACATTCTAAATGTCGTTCGGCGTTTATCTTTGCTTATATATTTCCTCAAAAAAATATTCTTCCTTATATTGGATAAGCTGCTTAGCAGTGGCCTCTATTGTCCTCCAAAAAAGTCACAAAATTGATTGGCCACTAAGACGTTTTCAGAAAAAATTTACTGCAAATTTATCGCAGCTGCTTTTTTACCGTTACGCATCTGTTTGAATTTCATTCTTTACCTAGATATTTTTCGATCACTGTAATGAAAAACCTTCTGATAGTCATTGGATTCTGGATAACAGTAGGTTCGAATTTTTTTTGCCACGCGGGGTAAGGGGAAACGTCACCTTTTTGGGGAAGTATACGAGAAAGTTTAGAGGAGAACACTCCCGCTGGTTTATTTTACGCAGTGGTGACATTCTAAATATCGTTTGGCTTTTATCTTTGCTTATATATTTCGCAAAAAAATATTCTTCTTTATATTGGATTGGCTGCTTAGCAGTGGCCTCTCTTGTCCTCCGCATGGCTTCTGCTAGGTCGGAGTCCGCATGCTTGCTGTACCTTTCCGTTGAGCGAATACAGTGCAATATGCTACGCTCTCCAAACTATTTCGCTCCACATCTGATCTTAGAAGAACCGGCATGGAATCAACACTAATTAAAATTTTGCTAATTACAGTATTAAAGGCATAAAATAAGGTTGCCTCAAAACAATTACACCGATTACAAATACAGAAAAGCACCGTTTATGCGTCTTTCAAAGGACTGAGCTAAAACGATATATAAACGAAAAAATGTATAATCGAAATTTTACTAACAACTGATTTTAACGATGCTGCTCCAAATTCATTTAAAAGTATAAATTTTAAAGTCTTTTAAGATAGTACTAGTATATTACTACATAGTATGGTAAACAATGATTCAATTTTAAAATTAAACATTTATCATAAAAGTGAGAAAAATCATACCTTTATTGTGTATCTTTCAGTACTAATTATAGATTTCTTATACGACTTATGTGCATGAAGGTAGGTTTTTGATTTAAAAAATCCTGAATCGTCGCCTGACGTGTGCTGATTGTCTTCGTGCATTGAGAACAACACTTTGAATTGAATAAAGCTCACTGAATGATTTTTCACTGGTCATTTGACAAAAGAAATAAATTAGAAGTTTTTCATTGGAGTCCATTGCGTCGTAAAAAGATGGTGGAATAACTTCTTCATATTCTATTCTTCGATAACAAAACTTGAAGCTTTCTTCTGTATTCCGTTCAAATTTTGTTGTCCTATCGCTGGTTTCGAGGAAGTTACAGTCATTTGGAATCGGTACAATTGTTTTGAAACACCCTGCATTCTGATGTATTCCATTATATGAATGTTATTTCATTATATTTCTGATTCTGAATAATATTTCTTCTTGTTTTTGTCGCAAGGTGTGTTTGGAAACGAAATGGAACAGAAGTTTTCTTCAATATCCTTCCATCCTTCTAAGGGAAAACTTCTATATAGAATAAAAGAAAGACAACAGGAGACAGGAATCGACTGTTTTAAGCCTTGGCTTATTAATTAATAGAAACAGAAGAGAAAAACCGTATCGAAGGTATCTTTAATTGCCTCTGCACTAAGACAAAATATGCGGGTGTGTCTAGGATATAACCTAACCCAGTTTTTCTCTTTTCTTCAAAGATTTATTGATTAATATTAATAGCATTCAATAACAAAATCACGATATAGTTTAAGAAATGTGCAGCAGGTACTCAATTTATATTTATAATTTACTGTCATGACTTACGTTTTTACACTGCAGAAAACAAAAATAAACTACAAAATTATTTCTTTTGACATCTCACTTAACAGCTGCAAAAGAGGAATATGAAAAGGAATAGTGTGTGAAGATAGAAACTAGTATCAGTGATAATGAGAAATTTGATACAAGTTGTTTTATGCAGATGCAAAGAAAACAAGTTCAATTTGAAGCCGTGCCGAACAGTAATTTATGATTTTTTTTCAAAATGGGTTGAAAAATTTCCTAAAGGGCTTTTTCTTTTAGATATTATTTCTGGAAAAGCATTTTTCTCATATTTTAATACTGTCAGTTTACTAAAATAAAGCATATTAACTAATTTTATGTTAAATCGAAATAGCATATATTCTTACCAAGATATGCAGAGGAAAACATTCACTTCATGTTTTCTAAAGAAAATTCGTCCTGTATAGACGTTGTTGTCACTTGGAAACTAGTTATTAGTTCATTTATATCAGAAATACGATTCCTTCTTTTTCCAAAAAGTGAAGCAAATTCGTCTTGTATAGACGTTGTTGTCACTTGGAAACTAGTTATTAGTTCATTTATATCAGAAATACGATTCCTTCTTTTTCCAAAAATTGAAGTTAATCCGTCCCGTATAGACGCTGTTGTCACTTGGAAACTAGTTATTAGTTCATTTATATCAGAAATACCATTCCTTCTTTTTCCAAAAATTGAAGTAAATTCGTCCTGTATAGACGTTGTTGTCACTTGGAAACTAGTTATTAGTTCATTTATATCAGAAATACCATTCCTTCTTTTTCCAAAAATTGAAGTAAATTCGTCCCGTATAGACGCTGTTGTCACTTGGAAACTAGTTATTAGTTCATTTATATCAGAAATACGATTCCTTCTTTTTCCAAAAAGTGAAGTTAATGTGAGATATACTTGCAAAAACAATATGAAATTTTCTAACAATGATTAAGATACAGAATTACACATTTTTCCAACTGGATATTTTGCTTTTACAGTTTCCATAAACACAATGGTATATTCGTCTGTTTTTATTTAATTTTTATTAAAAATTTTATTATACATGTATTGAAAGAAACATCATATAAAATCAAAAGAAATATTCATGTTCCTTGTTAAGGCTACAAGGAGACAGTGTTTTATTAAAAATTAAAGTACTTTACAGGATTTTTCATTATTTGATTTTTTGAAGTATAAGATGAAGCAAGAAGTTGCATAAGAAGAAGATCTTGAATCAATTGTTTTAAAACTGCGTTTTTTAATTGGAAGGAGCTGCTTCTCTCGAAATAAAATTTTCATGTTTATCTAGGACATTTCCAATATAAATGTCTTTTCAAGAGTTAATAACAGTTGCATATAAAATTGTTGGAAATATTCGTTTCAAAAATGTTAATTTACCCCAACTTCCACAAAAAAGGTTCATATCTTTTGTATTGAATAACCTTAATTTCCAGTCTATAGTATGAAATATAATTAATTGGTCAAAATGCTTTAAAGCATCTTTTAACCTCATTTTATTAGCAATAAAAGTACAGGATATTCATAAAATTGTCATTTGATATTTTTTGCGATGAACCCGAAGGACAACAAGTGATTATCCAAACAAATTCATTGATATACAATTCATTTTATAAAAACACTAATCCATTAATTGCAAAACGAACCAGCACCTTATATAGTAATATAGAATCAATTAGTTAGACATTTAATATAGTAATAAACACGATGTCCGATAATTTATGAGCATGTCAAGGTCCCTCTTCTCCTCATTTTTAATGCAAAAAAAACAACCTGTATCCCTTTTCATTAAGACGCCTAATCCATAAATAAGCCAGGAAATTAGAGCAATTCCCTTTCACATGTCGCTCCCGCGCTAACCTTGAACTCGTCTCAGCCACGGACACCTCGACACTGATTTTTCTTTTATTCGGGAGGCATTCCTTTTATCCGGGCCCGTTGTAATCCCTCATCTATGGGCGTGCCTTGGGTGCCAAAGCTATCTGCCGGCATGGTAATGACTCGGTTTCGTTCGGGATGGAGCCTCGGGTGAAAAAATGGCCGACGCCCTTTCCTATCTCGAAGAACACTATTAAGAATTCTGTATTCTTGTATCAAAGGGTTACGTCTTAAATGACCTTGACTGATGAACAGGGAGAGAAGCTTTTCACTTTCTCGTATACGAAGTATACAAAGAGAAAGTACTGTAATCGTCAAAAAAATTCGAACTCGAGATTTTGACGGATCTCCACGTTTTAGACCTCCCCGAGTCCGAAAAACACAATTTTGGAATTATGTCTGTCTGTCTGTCTGTGAACACGATAACTCGAAAACTATTAGAGCTACGGGGATGAAATTTGGTATGTGGTCTTTAAACAGAATTTGTAGGTTTCTATCAAATTTTGTACAAAATCCGTCAACGGGAAGTCTGTCTGTCTGTATGTCCGAAGTCATGCGAACACTATAACTCAACAACTTGAATAGCTAAATGGATATAATTTGGTACACAGTTTTATCGTCATGAATGTAGGTCCGTATAAAATTTTGGGCCAAATCCGTCAAAGGGTTGACTGTGTGTCGGTCTGTATAATTTACCATTGAACCCAATCCGTTATCTCCACGCTCATGCGTACGGAAGCAATCGTCTGTGCTCCCGAAAGGAGCGAATTACGTCAGTTTGTCCTTGAGACGGCAAGAGTGAAACCTAGCAGTGTGCGATTCTTTACCTAGATATTTTTCAATCACTATAATAAAAAACCTTCTGATAGTCATTGGATTCTGGTTAACAGTATGTTCGAATTTTTCTAGCCACGCGGGGGAAGGGGAAACGGCACCTGTTTGGGGAGGTACACGAGGAAGTTTAGGGGAGAACACTCCCGCTGGTTACTCGCCTGCATTTAAATATTACATCACGCGCTCTGTCGTTATCATTTCATTCAGCGCGAGACCGGCGGATCATTTTGAAATGAAGGAAACGGTCACATGAGTGATAAATTCTTGTCAATGAAATCAATGAATCAAATTTTGGATAAAATCCGTCAACGGGAAGTCTGTCTGTATGTCCGAAGTCATGTGAACACTATAACTCAAAAACTTGAATAGCTAGATCGATAAAATTTGGTACACAGTTTTATCGTCATGAATGTAGGTCCGTATAACATTTTGGGCCAAATCCGTCAACGGGCTGAATGTCTGTCGGTCTGTATAATCGCATACTTGTTTAACTCTATACGCATGCGTAGTGGTAGAAATGCCTGTGCAAAGAAGGGACACTCCGAAAACTTGGAAGTTTGCCAAAAACCAATTCTGGCGGCGAGATTTTGTAAAGAAGCAAACATTTAGTGCGTCTCGTTCTACTGGCGTACTGGAAGCAATCTCTGCGCATGCGCAAGCTATTCTGCTGTTTTTTTCCTCCGCACGCGGAACTCGCATTGCTAGAGTTTGATAAAAAAATAAATAAGTTATATACAAACGCATAATAATAAATAATAATAAGTTTTAATAATAAATAATAATAAGTTTTAATACATACGCATCTTTTTGAATATGATTCTTCACCTCAATATTTTACTATCACTATAATCTACGATGAAAAACCTTCTGATAGTCATTGCATTCTGGGTTACAGTTGGTTCCAACTTTTTATCAACGCAGGGGGGAAGGAAATGACAAATGTTTGAAAAGTATACGAGAAAGTTTCGGGGAGGCCACTCCCGCTGGTTCTCCGCTGCGTTATGGACGCTTGCTCCTTTTGCTGCCTTTTAGCTTATTTTTCCTCCACATGTGTTAAGAGTATACGAGAAAGTTTCGGGGAGGCCACTCCCGCTGGTTCTCCGC
>BGPR01031389.1:0-18079 GCA_013235015.1 Araneus ventricosus | reverse complement strand
TGGAAAGAGTTCTTTCCATTAAAAAGGTCAAGAGCAGGCACATTTCCGTACCAAATTGTTGAAATTTTGAGATTCCGGTTAACTCGTGATTTAAAATTAAAAATTAAGGAAAAATTATATCTCCAGAAAAAAACAGTAACAGCATGTAAGCTACTACTTATGATTCCTTGCGAATCACTTCAAACGTCAATCAACAGTATACCCGAATACCGCTTTAATCTTCCTCTCCTCTAAGCAAATCCCACTGCTTTCTATCCGTGTTTTATTATCTCTTCGAGAGAAAGATATATTTTGCACTTTCTTGGCGAAGCTCCAACAAAGAGGGTCTCCAAAGCGTTGAGCCTCGGCGAGATCACTTTCCTAACACCAATTTCCACTGTCGCAGCCCGAGTGCTTGTCTGAGCAATCAGATATGCCCCCTCACCAAACTCCCAGTGTAGTTAGGCGACAAATCCATTCCAAATCTGACGTAATAAATTGGTTTGTGTCTATTTTTTTGTCGCATCTCAAGCCCTCTGCTCCAGCAAAAAAAAGCTGGGGAGGAGGAGAGTAAGCAGCATCTTTTAGAATCGTTTCTATTTTAAGTGGGGCCTCTCCTGTCTTGCAGCTTTTCACAAGACGTATTTCCAAATAGGATCCTCGAAACTTCCAACTTGCATCCTAAAGTGAAATGATTGGGGGGGAGGTATGGAGGATGTTTTGAATGCATTGAAGAAGATTTTGTCAAATTTTAACTCCAAACTTCTTTTTGAAGAGCTTCTAGTTTAACCTATGTATCTCAAATCTGGAGGAAGGAATTAACCATGAAGCAGTTTTATTTTTATTTTCAGCTTATTTTTTTCGTGTTAGATTTATTTTCAACTGCAGTTGTGTTTATAGATAGGAAATGAGTACAAATCAATGCTGGAAAGAGGACTGAAAAATTAATTTCGGAAATTAACGTTGATTTGAAATTAATAAATTAGGAAAATGTAAATACTTAGTGCATTCATTTAGAAAAATTCAGATTTTAAGTCACAAACTTAAATATATATTTTATTAATAAAATTATTTTACATAAAATTATTACCTCTCTTATGTAAAAAAATTTTAGATGGAAATTTCCGGGTTCAATCTAAAGATGAAATCTTTATTTTGATTATTAGTAACGTTAATTTATTCAAAATAACACGAAGTGTGATTTATAGAAAGATGCAGGATTACGCATCGTATGGTTTTGACGTAGAGAATTTAGTAATGAAAATGGACATTTGACATAGATTTACTAGAATAAAAAGCATCTTTTTATCTTCTTCCCATAAACAGAAAATATTGTAATTATAGATTTTGTAAAATTTGATTATTACATTAGTTATGGAGATCCGTTGTATAATGAATTTCATTGGTTGATTATGAGTTAATCTTCAGGATCATTTTATAGTGCATAACGCCCGTGAAATTCATAAAATTGTATAGTGATTCCTAGTGTATAATCTCATTCAATCTGTAACTGGCTTGTCAATGAGTATGGCCTGAAACAATAAATTATATTCAATATTCTAACATGAATGCATTGGTTTTAGCAATTATTAACATTAAGTTAATTTGACAGCTTTAATGTTTTGCTTTTATAAAATAAATGAAATTCCATGACTATTTACTCTGTATCGATTTACTACGTTACTTAATGACTTATTCATATTTTTCCTGAGCTAAGTTCTTTTGAGTTATAAATACCATCCTGCATATTTAGCTGTATTAGAAGAAAATGTGTCCGTTAAAATTTATATTAACTGCTGTTATGTGCAACTGAACGAAGCATTACCTTCAACTCTTTCAAGGATATAATAAAACTGGATAGAAAGCAACGGGATTTATTAAGCAGTGTGTGTCGGAGTATACTGATTGACGCGTTTAAAGTGGTTCAAAAGGAATGTAAACAGTAACAGTTACACACTGTTACTGTTTTTCTGGGAGACATGATTTTCCTTAATTTTTAAACCAAGAGTTCACCGAAATGTCAAAAATCGTCAAACAATTCTGGAACAGAAATTTCACTTCTCTGGTTTTTTAATAGAAAGATTAAGTCAGTTTGACTCTTTCAAAGATATAATAAAACGGGATAGAAAGTAGCGGGATTTGCTTTACAGGAGATACGAGATTAAGCAGTGTGTGTCGGACTATACTGATTGATGCATTTAAAGTGGTTCAAAAGGAATGTAAACAGTAACAGTTACATATTGTTACTGTTTTTCCGGGAGATATAATTTTCCTTAATTTTTAAATCATGGGTTAACAGAAATCATCAGACAATTCTGAATGCCACTTCGCTGACTTTTTAATAGAAGGATGGAGTCAGTTTGACTCTTTCAGAGATGTAATAAAACGGAATAGAAAGCATCGAGATTTGCTTTATAAAATGAGATATTAACCCTTTTGCGTTCATTGGTTTCGCAGCGAAACCACTCGTAGAGCACTGTTTACTGCACATGGGCGAAACGTATTTTTTTTTCATTCATAACTTAAGAGCAAGATATATAGGTCAACTTATATAAAAATTCCAGTTCAATACCTTTAGTATTCACAACGTTATCGGCATTGCAATAGCTAAATTGCTTTTGATCTTCAAGAGAAAATTATGAGGGTTCTTGCACAAATTGATATTTTTTAAAATTGAATCTTCGAAAGCAATATTGAATTTTATGAAGGTTTAATGTCCTGAATACCCATGTATACTTATAAATTAAATACATAATTTAAATTGCGTTTGTATGATAACTTATTCGGAGGAAAAATAGCCCGTTACCGTTCATTGGTTTCACTGTGAAACCACAAATTTCTTGAAAATAAAAATTGCTAAATTCTTTTCATTTACTTATTTATGATCAACTACATGTCTAACACTCATTTTTGAAATGAATTTAGTAATTTTCAAAACGAAACATGCAGTGAAACTTGAAACGGTTAAGCAGTGGGTATTGGATTGGCGCATTTAAAGAGGCTATAATGGAATACCACTATTGACTCCTTAGACACCACTGGAATTCAAACATCACTACTGTGACACTTCAATGGAAAGATGGAGTCAGTTTGATTCATTCTGAGAGATAATAAAACAGGATAGAAATGAGCAAAGTTTGCTTTAGAAGATAGGAAAGATTAAGCGGTGGGTGGCGGCATTACTGATTATACGTAAATAACCGCGTAACTTAAAAACCCGATAATACTTGTTGACGCCTACGCGTCCTTCAATTCGCCGAGGAGTTTCGCGCCATTTGAGGGTGCAGAGTTTAATGAACTTTAGCTGTGTGACCTTGGGGGTGCGAAGTTGACTGGAGTTCATTCTCGTTCGGATCGCCTAAGCGAACGGACCGTTGTGTCGTATTCCCCCTTGGGAATGAGAATCGTCTCTCTTTGAATGTTACTACAGTCGGACCTCTATTTAACGAAGTCGCTAAATCCCGAAAAAAAGTTCGTTATATGGAAAATTTGTTAAATAGAGATTCTCCTTTTAAAATACTTTAAACTACACAAAACAGATTTTAAATTCATAAGCACTAAATATTATTTAAAAAGTAATTAATCACGCCTTTATTTTGTAAATTAATATCTATTTGTTTTATATATTTTACCCATCCGAAAGAAATCTGCAAGGAAAACGAGAATAAAACAAAACATTGTCCGGAAATACACAGTATTTTCAATTATAAAAATAATTTTATACTAAAATTAATGAATTTTAGCATTTCATCATACGAAGGTTTGTTGATTTCTGCATCATGATCATTTCCATCTTCATCTTCGTCTTCATCGCAATTCATTGCTGTATTTTTTTTATTTTTCACACTGTCCACTTCAAAACTGCCTGATCCACATCTTCATAGACACATGCTTTTAAGCGTTTTGAACAAGAATTCGATGAATCATAATTTTGTATTTTATCACAATTTTTTTATTATGGTTGATAAGCTGTTTGGAGGAATACCAAATTTTAAAGCAAAGTCCTTTTTTTCACGCCTTTATCCACCTCATGAAGAATTAAATTTTTTTCTTTGATGCTCAAGCACTTTTGCTCGGACATTTTCCAGCTTCAAGGTCATTGATCACCATAAAATGTGTTAAAAGAAAGAATAAGTTTGAAATGTTTAGAAATATTTTCAGAAATAGGTAGAAAAAAAATATTGGATCACAAGAAAAAGTTCGTTAAATAGAGAATGCACTTCGCTATTTGGAGGTTATTTTCTCAAAATGTTCTTGGTTCCGAGAAAAATTTCGCAAAATAGAGAAATTCGCAAAATAGAGGTTCGTTAAATAGAGGTCCGACTGTACTTAAGAATTTATTTAAATTGTGCCTTGATCGTCCATGCTTTTGTTCATAATAAATTTATATAATTAACAGTCCACTGCTCTTATTTACCCTCCAATACTCGTGCATCGAGCTATTGCATTTTTAGTCTTAAAACTCAAATTTAATCAATAATTAATTTTTGTGTAAAATTATAAAGTTACGTAAAATCTATAAAAATCTCAAGTATTATATGCCTTCTGAGATGAATGAAAACGACAGCCCCTTTCCAAATCATAAGGGATCATCTTATTAGATAGCAAAGAAAAGTATTCAGTTAACCGGTTACAATAGTTCAAAAGGACTAAAAACTGTAACATTAACACACTTTTACTGTTTCTCTGGAAAATTCCCTTAATTTTTAATTTTTTGATTATGAGTTAAGAAAAATCTCAAATATTCTCTGAAACCTCTTGATTGGAAATGTCAGCTTTGTGACACTTCAGTGATAATATTGAGTCAGTATTGATTCATTCGAAGAGATAATAAAACTGTGGATAGAAATTGGTGGGATTTTCTTTAGAAAAGGAGCGAGATTCAGCAGTGGATGCCGTGTAATACTGATTGACCAATTTAAGTGGCTCAAAAGGAATGTAAATAGTGACACTTACGCAATATTACTGTTTTTTTCTGTGAGATGCAAATTCTCTTAATTTTACACTTTTAGATTCTGAATTAAACGAAATCTCAAAAATCCTGAAACAATTCTGGAAAAGAAATGTCAGTATTAGGACACTTCATTGGAAAGGAGTCGGTTTCACTGATTAGAATAGATAATGAAACGGGACAGAAAGTGGTGGGATTTGTTTTAGAAGAGAGATGAGGTTAAATGGTGGGTTTTGGGCTATACTGATAAACACATTTAAAGTGGTTCAAAAGGACTACCCACCGTAACATTAAATCACAAAATTCAATTAATTTTTAAATATTAGAATATTTGTTAAAAGAAATCTCAAAAATCCTCAAACATCCTTGCATTGTAAATGGCACTACTGTGATTGTTTAATGGAATGTTGGAGTTTATTTGACTCTTGCGCTAAGATTAGTTCATTTTGAAAGTATTGGTTTGTTTCATGAATACAGAATCTAAGCACGAGATATTCATATGCCTATTCTTTAGAATATTACATAAAATTAATTTTAAGAGACATAGTATTTAAATAGTATGTCGTTTGAATGCTGCCAATTGAGGAGAATGCTCGTGAATCAGTTGTCAAACATCACACCCTTGTTTGAATTATTGATTGTGCAACCAATTTATTAAGAAAAAATCTGCTGATCATCCTTTAATTGCTGAAAATTTAAATGTTTTTAAGTTCGGTTCGTGTGCGGAGAAATGGAGATGGTAGCGCTTATACTCAGAGTGTGGAAACAAAGTATGAATGCTATTTGGAAATGCTTAAATCATTTCATTGCGCAATCATGTCTAAATGGCCCGGATATCTTTCCACAAACATCTCCCGATTCTATGAAATTTCTCATTCATACTCTAACAATTCAAGTAAAAAGTCATCCTCCAATTTCCCTTGCTATATAAATCTTTCATTCTTTGATTTAGCAATGTTTAGTTGACTGAAGAAAGCTTTGGAAGGACAATGATTCCAGTTGTGCACTAAAGGAAAGGATTCAGAAAACTGCCAGTTTCAGAAATTTAAATATGGGATAAAAATCTCTACATCTGCAGCAAGAAAGTATTTATTGTAACTGAAACAATCATTCTTCCCTCCCTTTTGGCTTATCCTTTAATAAACCATCCTGGTATTTGATAACATCTATTAGGATTCATACTGACATTTTTACATGCTAGATTCTATACATCTGTTTAGGATGGTATAATAAGCAGCTATAAATAGATGTACTAAATTATTTTTTCGCCCAACTGGTATGTAAAAACTTTCACTGGCCTTTTATCAGCATGTAAATGGTAACTTTCAATAATGTTTTTACTGAGAAAGTTGTATATTAAGCATCGTTTTCTTCCCTTTTAATATTCAAGATGGCATTAGTGAATTGAATATAATAAAGATAAGAGAAATAGAATATTTTATTTTAAGAGGTAATTCAACTGTCTATTACCACGGGATAATGGAGAATCGAATCGAAAAACCAAAATTAAAACAGTAACAGAGTAAAATAAAACAAACTGGAAAGATTTAAAATTATAAGGAAAATGGTTTTGCATAATAGTTGTAATTTATCTGCAGGCGATTTTCTTCTAATAGCAAGTTTTCTCGTAAGAAAAATATGCTTCTTTTATATTATTCCATTTAAATTAAATGAAAAAAAATGTATCATCTTTTTGTAATGCATAAGGCGGCGTTTTATACTTTGTAAACATAAGCTTACTTTAACATTTTTCAACAATGGTGTGGTTTGTTTACTTTCATAATGTACCACGTTTGGAATAATTTTTTATTTAACAAATCCGCTTCATTTATCAGTTCCTTCCTTAAATTTTGTTTACAGACCACATCTGAAGTTGTGCTTATAGGAGGAAGAGAAAACTATTTTAAAAAATTATGAATTTCTCAATTTTACTTTTTTTCCGTAATTTTGCTTCATTTTAATAAATTTCGAAAAAACTTGAAGCATGATAAGAAATTTGTTTATTGAAATTTTGAAAAATATTCCTCAAAATGATATGTAATATATTATTTTTGACAAAATAGCTATTTTGAAACGAATGAATGAACAAACAGAGCCAAAGATAATCAATTCACTTCACATGTTTCTTTTTGCTTATGTAATCTATCACATGCACGTTAGATATACTCCTTATATTTAAATTATGATTTTGGTGTTGGGAAATATACTAGTAGTTCCCGGTTAAATATAAATAATTATTTTATATATTTTAAGCTTGTTTACTTCCACGGACGTGTTTTGATTTTGACGTAGATTTACATCCTTCCATAGTCCTCAATTATGTCCTGTCGGGAAAGGAAAAAATTATGACTCTTTTCGGACTAAAGTTAAACGCTTATAGCTCCGCAACAAAATAACATAGTGAGTTGGTTTTCGTTTTATTTAACGGAGAAAGGTGTGCATTGAAGATTGCAAAAAAAATTTTAGAATTCGGAATTACGATTTAGTCACAGTAGAGCTGCAAAGTTGATGAAAATAAGAAAATATTTTGATGACGTCACAGCAACCGATGCGCGCGCACGTAGACTACAGCAGTTCATTCATCGATCGCGCGAAATATTACTCAAGAATTGTTGAATTGCGTCGAATCCTCGTGCTAAATTTAAACGCTTATAGCTCCGCAACCAAATAACATAAAGAGTTAGTTTTAGTTCCATTTCACAGAGAAAAGAAGACATTGAAGATTGCAAAAATAATTTTAGAATTTGTAATTACGGTTTAGTCACAGTCGAGTTGCAAAGTTGGTGAAAATCACGAAGAATTTACATAGAATCACATAGTCACACTAGACTAATAATCACTATAGACTTAATAGTCACATAGAGCTACTTTAGTCTCAGAAAGTCAGAGTTGAGTAAGGTAAGTCTACGCCCCTCAGTCCCAGCGACCGTTTCGCAGAGACAGCCACCCGTCGATTTTTTTTTAGAATAATAAATATATTTTTTTAGAATAAATATATTTTTTTAGAATAATAAATATATTTTTGTAGTTCTAAGCCATCATACTTTTATAAACAGTACCACATTGTAGTACGTGTAGTTAATTGAAATTATTTAGTGGAATTTAAAATACTGGGAAATATCAAACCCACATAGCTAAGAGACATAAAGAAAAAAATGACGGGAGGCTGTCTTTTTCAAACAGCCGCTGATGTTAAAGGCGCAGGACTACTTTACTCCTGTGACACTTTTCCGATTTTTAAATTTTTTTATAACTTCTGCTGCTATCCTTTATCTCTAAATTAAGACATTAGTTATGTTTTGAACACATATAGTTATCGAGATGGAGAGGATCTCCCATACAGCGTTTTTTGCGGCGTTCTGCGTGTGAATCAAATTCCTTCTTGAGACCCCAATGGGACGAACGTAGTCCTACTTTAAAAATGATCTCTGAAAATTAGAATATTTCACAACTCATTAATTTTGAATATAAAATTTAATAACAGAACTGATATTCTGCCTAATACAATCTAACTTTTATAAATTTTGCATTCTATTCCTTATTGGCGATTTAAAATGCCAGTTCTTCTATAGAGGTAAATAAAGAATTTCAAATTTATTTAGTCATAATGACTGTAATCGTCTTGGTATTTTATTTCAGAAAACTTTAGTTTTGCCTAGTAAATCATATGTAGTTGTCTGATATTTTATGGAGCAATCTTCAAGGGTTTTTCATTTTTCTATCGAACACAATCTGTACAGAATTGATTGTGATACTTTCAACACTCAAAGACATTCTGTATAAACGCTATGTTTCAAATACGATTGTGGCTAGGTGGGGAAGCTAGGTGCTTTTGCCCACAGACTTCCTGTAGACGGATTTTGTCCAAAATTTGACAGAAACATACAAATTATGTGTAAAGATCACATACTAAATTTCATCACTGTATCTCTAATAGTTTTCGAGTTATCGTGTTCATAGACATACAGACACACAATTCCAAAATTGTGTTTCTCGGACTCGGCGGTCTGAAACGCGGAGATTTGTCAATCTCGAGTTCGAATTTTTTGACGATTGCAATACTTTCTCTTTGTATAAGAGAAAGTGAGAAAAGGATATGTTAAAATTTCTCACTTTTAATGTAAGCAAATTTTCCAGATGTTTTTCATAGCAACTTTTGTGTATGACAATTCTTATAATGATTTGATAGCAGTAATTATGCAATTTTAATCTTTGGCGCAACGTACTTTTATGTTCGAAAAAAATGATTTATTTGCTATTATATTTTCGTAGAACATCTAAATAAAGATGAAAGAAAAATATTTAACTTCAGATTTGAATTTGAATGATAGTGTGTGTTGCATAAATATCGATTTAAAAATCTTATTTTTATGCATAAAATAAGACAGTGTAATCAAACGAGATTTATAAGAGCATTAAAAATCTGAGAAGTAAATGTTAAAATTGCGAAGAAAAACCAAAAAGTTAATATTAAATGTTACAATATAGTTTCAATTAATTGTTTTGTATTTTTAACGGTTTTAAATCGTCACAATTTTTTTTTAATTTGGAAACTTATACTGAAAGAAATCTGTTTGTGTTTCCCCTCATTAAAATTAATTTGTTTTCTGACATATTTTATTGCTGAAATTATTTTAAATTTTTCATTGAGAAAATGTAATGTTTGACAATAATGTGGTTAAGAAATAAGTAAATTTTTAAGTCCTAAATTCTTTCTATGTAAGAAACACTATTACTCAGCAGCGATTTCGCCATTTTTTTTTTGAAATGGGATTTTCAATTCATATATCCAAGACACACAGATAAAAGAAACGTTTAATAAATTTAAAGGAAACAATTTTTAAAAACACATTTTTATTAGTAAACTAAATATTATATAATTTTATTTTAATTATTGACAGGTATTTAGTTTATAATTCGTTATTATTACAGTTATGAAATCTTCAAAACATTATTTTCTGAAATTCACGTTCAAGTGGCATCGTATGTATCGAAAGCAAATTTAAATCGATTACTTGATAATTCAGTTCTGAAAATATAAAACAGTGCATATGCAAATACAGCAATCATATTTACAGATTTTCTAAATTCTGGCTCATCATGAAGCCAGTGAAAAATCGTTTATGAAAATTCAGTGTTTACAAACAAGAAACAATTCTTTTTAAATAAATGTTACATATTAAAATAATAATAAATGTAATATATTTAATAAATATCTCAGCTTTTTAACTCCCTAACTGTTTCGCCGCAGTTCCACTCCTACAGAGAATTATGGCATTTTTAGACGTTTTATTTCGATAGAAAAATGAGGAGTAATTCATTAACATCTTAAGTGTTCTATGGACAGGTAATTTAATCAATCCGACACTGCATCCCAAAAACAGAAGATGGCATCTAATTAAACAATAGAGGAGACAAAAAATTTAAAGGGTTAATAATACAGTTATAAAAGGAAAAGGGGTAAACAAAATAATTATAACATATTTTTATAAATTCATTAAAAACTTAATATGATTATCTTTAAGAAAAATTTTGGAATTTTATTCACACCTGCATCTTTCAAATATACCTAATCGCTATTTACAAATATATGCTGATATTGAAAGTTCTAGAAAAATCGAATATTTCAAAAAGAACGTTTGAAATAAGAAAAATATTCGTCCATGCCTCGGGGTATTTTTCGGTTTCAAAGGCACTTTTGGTTTCTTGAAACTTTTTAACGAAAATAGGATTCAACATTTCAAAAAGCATAAAAAAGGAGACATGTTGATCTCACGATTTGATAAGCACGTGTGAGGATTTTGAAGGGAAAAAAAGGGAAAAATATCTGAGCTGGATTTTGAAACTTCTCTGCAACAAAATAGTACTGTATGGTGCTGTATAAAGCATTCATTCTGTTAAAGGCAAGTAAAGGTTTTTCTTTTTTTGATAAGCGTGAAAGATTTTAAAGTTTGAGTTTGAATTTCCATGCACATTGTAGCAAACTGCAGGATAAAAAATGCATATATTTTAAGGGGAGTTGGAACCCTGTTACTTCGATGAACCTTTTCACAAAATCTCTTGTATAAAATATTTCAAACATGAATCTATAAGTAAATTACACCTTTCTCATTAAACTGAAATGATTTTTTCAAAAAACTCAAGATTATATTTTTTACAATTTTGTTTGGGTCAAAATGGGGTAAAATTTCACTGTCTAATTAAATATTTTGTAAATTTATAAATTAAAAATTAACCATAAACACTTTTTAGCATAATGAGAAAGGTGTACTTTACTGCTATAAAATATTTCAAACATGTATCTATAACAGATTTGGAGAAAAGGTACATCAAAGTGGCTAATTTAACATTTTTTGTTTCGTCACAAAAAAATAGTAGAAAATAAAATTTTGAATTTTTTTTTAAAATCATTTTAGTATAATGAGAAAGATGTATAAAACATTTCAAACATGAATCGATAACAGATTTTGAGAAAAGGTACATCAAAGTTGCCAATTTAACGCTTTTTGTTTTGACACAAAAAAATTGTAGAAAATATTTTTTTGAATTTTTAAAAAATCATTTTAGTATAATGAGAAAGGTGTATATATAAAACATTTCAAACATGAATCTATAATAGATTTTGAGAAAAGGTGCATTGAAGTAACAGGGTGAGGGTGAACAGACTTAGGGTTCCAACTCACCTTAAAAGAAAAAAAAATCAAATTTGGGGTTTATGTATCTGATCGATACTATCCTAAACTAGAAACAGTACATTGCTATACAGAAATCTTGTAATTGTGCTTCTTGAAGCTTCTTTCTCTCTACGTCCCTTTACCTCCCTTCTCATCCCACTCAAGATTTCCGAATTAGGGCACCACGAGTACGAAGATGAGAAGTATTTGGATAAGTAAGTGGCTTCTCTAGTGTGTATGGCAATGAAATGGGGTTTAATTACCTACACTCCGATGACGAGACATGCCTCCTGCGGGAGAGACTGCGCCCATGACCGGAAATTTCTATTGGGGCTCTAGTCTCATTTTCATGCTGTTGTCGTGAAGACCTTTATTCAGATCACCCCGTATGCTTAGGCGGGGGTGACTAACTTTTGGTTTATTGTCTAGCTCACGATAGAAAGCATTTCCACCTGAACACAAGATTACGAAAAGCATAACACACGGGGGTTTTTATAAAGTCTGTGGAGCATAACTGCATTGAATGCATCGTAAAATTATGAATAGAAAATACTTCTATAAATATTATTAAACTTTCTGGGAATATTTTATGCACTCAGTACTTCAGCACAATTAGCCGACATATTAAGGAAAGGGCGTTCTATTTACTGATTTAACAAACTATGCTGTTTTTATTATGCATATATTTTCTAAATGTATTACTTTTTATTATAAATATTTTACATTCGTGCAAATAATAACGATAGATAAACTGGACGAAAAATTACTTTCAAACATTTCCAGTTACACTTAACTGGCACATTTAATTCGTAAAATCTTCGGAAATTTTATTTATGCCTATTTTTTCATTGAATTTTGAATATTTGGGATAAACTTTTGGCCAATTTACTTCTTTTTTTCGTTTACATTACATTTTTGATGGAGGTGGTACTGCACAATATTTATCCAAATCCATAGATTCATTGATTTATCTGAAATTTCAATTTCAGCTGTACCTGCTGTATCAGATTCTGCTGGCATAGTTGTATATTCATCAACGAAAACTTCTTCATCCGTTCATTCGTCAACGTCCGGAAGAATAGCAATAATATCTGCTTCGATTTATTCTGAAAACAAATATTCTCGAGCTTACGAACGTTGCGAGTCATGGTTTTTACATTATATTTTGCTAAAAAAGAAGATAAAATATGAATATTGGCTTTAAAAAACGTTGGACGAGTTTTTAACTAAATCATTGCGCACAAAGTACAAAAAAATGATTGATTCTGAAAATTGGAATAAAGTTGGCGGCAACGTCCGGCGTCTTCAATTGAGGAACAGTACTATGTGACATATTTTTTGAGAAGGAAAATTACAAAATAATTTACTATCATATGTTAATTTAGTACTATAAAATAAAGTATTATAATAGACGTAACTCACCTTGACTTTAGTTGATGCAGCTGTTCGAAAACCAAATGCACCTGCGAGGCTTGAAGAATTGCAAAATGGCGATGTTAATCCCGAAATTATAAACAATAGCAGCTGCGTGGAAATTTGCAGGAAGGTGATCATAACACCATCTATCTTTATTAAATGAAAAAAAACTTTCGAATGAATCGAACAAAGTCTACAACTGTTTTATTCACTGTCAAAAATGTCAAGTAAGCACCGATTTTTAATGGCGTAAATCTGTGCAGCAGAGGTAAACTATTTTAAGCAATAATTTTAATATTCTATAGGAAGAGGCAAAAGAAGTTATCGAGTACAATGAATTGCAAAGCTCAATTTTTTTTTTTTGAGGGGGGTTATTTTGTATTCTTTTTGATCTTTGGTTACTAAAAGTTGCCCATCTGAAAACTGATCGGGAGAATAAAAATACGAATAAAGGATCAAGAAAAGAAAAATTGCAGTTAAGAAAGTAAGAAAGTTTGTCTCCGAGGTGCAGAAATATATGTTCTTAAATTTCATAATTTTTTTCTTCCTAAAAATCTCAACCTTATCAAGATTCCTCTAAGCAATAAAGCCAATCGCAATTCAGAATTGAAAACGATAAATAGGCCTCTTATAGGGCTGTCGGAAGTAATAAATGTTATAGCTGTTTGCCCTCCATTGAGCCGATGACATTTGTCATTCTCGGTTGCATTCGTTTCTTATGTGCTTACTTGGATTGGGACTGGATCATCATGTCTTCAGAATTTTCCCACGATATGGACTATTCTATACTCATGCTATTAATTGACTGCTATGTAGAGGGATTTGCAAATTGAGCTGAATTAAATATCTTGCCTTTAAAAATAAATTTAGAAAAGTATTTACTCCTTTTTTTACAGCAATTAATTAAAATTAATCTCTCGTTTCTAAAGATTTTATAGTTTAATATTAAATAATTAGAATATAGTTTTTCGAAAGATGGTTCATTTAATTATTTCGAAATTTCCAAAATTAAACAATTAAATTTTCACCCAAAATGAAACAAAACAATTGGGATTATCAACAGACTGGATCATTATATCACCAGAATTTTCCCAAGATATGGAATATTCCATAATCATGCTATGAATTGAGTGCCATATAGAGGGCTATTATCTAAGAGTGTTACTATACTACAGAGTTAACTTGCAAATTGATATAAATTAAATATCTTGCCTTAAAAATAAATTTTAAAAAGTATTTACTTTTCTTATAGCAATAAATTAAAATTAATCGCTTGTTTCTTAAGATTTTATAGTTTAATTTTAAATAATTAGAATATAATTTTCGAAAAGTGGTTCATTTAATTATTTCGAGGTTTCCAAAAGTAAGCAATTAAATTTTCGTACGCAAAATTAAACAAAATAATTTAAACAAGCTGAATTTTGGAATACAAACCGTTTCATTCCGAATTCATGCATTTAAATTTTCTCATTTTTTACATTAAAGCATACTATTATGAATATTCTTAAAGAAAACAATTTCTGATATACATAACTGCCAAGGTAAAATATTTACAATTGTTTTAAGCTCATACTTCTGTCTTGGACTAGTTTATGACACATTCTTATTTCCTCTGCGTTGTTAGAGGTTATTTTCTTATTTAAATGTTACTGTATTCCATTGTTTTTCTCAATGGTAATTGGATAATCACTAAAAATATATAAATCGTATTTTAATGAAATAATCGGGCAATATTTATTTGAAAAATATTTCATAATTAAAAAATTGATATTTTTATGTAAATCATTTTATTAAACCTTATAATTATGATATACAAACAATATTATCTATAGAGATATCACCCCATCGGGGGGACACCGTGAGTTCGCGGAGGAGAGGCTGCAGTATAAGTAAGCAGGCTCTCGTCAACCCAATGACACAATAATGGTGGTGTGGCTCTTTGGGCGCACTTCCGATGACGGGTCGTACCCCGGTAATACGGGAGGTTGCTGAGTGAGCCGCTCGTAATGGGGGCTATTATGCAAGAACCACAGTGCCTGACTATCTGTTGCGGCGGCCGGTCTTTCAGTTGTTACCCGGATGCTTAGGCGGGGCGGGGTGATGTTCCTTTGGTCTTATAGAGACATCACTTAATATTTTTCAATATTAACCTTTAAAACTTTAATACTTACATATACAAAATGATGTCAAAGGATACCAAATGTAATAGCATTCTTTATAAATATGTGATTATTCACGACGCTGAAATATAATAGTTTTGTGTTACATAAAAATTACCTTTATGTATGCATCTTCTTAATTTATGAATTTCGTTTGTCGAATCAGTTAAACATGATGTTCCTGATCAAGAAGTAAAATGTTGGAAGAAGACTTGATGTTTTGAATAGCAGGTCTAAAAGCTATGGTTCAATGTATACATAATTTCAGAACGAAATTGTCTGGAATTATTATAAAAATTACATCTATTTCTGCTGTTTCATTCAATTTAAGTTTGGAATGTTTTCATTAAGCAATATAATGATTCACTTTCTAGCAGATTTATTTTCCCATTTATCGCATTCTGCGTCAACAAATTATTTTAAAAAATTTCTGCAGAGTCTTCCTAAAATTTCTACACACATAGATGCATCAGATAATTCTGGGACTAGCTCCGTAGAGCGTCAGCAACTATTATCACAGTCTTGTACTTATAATAATACTAATTTACGATATTTATGTGGCAAAGAATGGGGGGGGGGGCGATTTCTGATGATATGCGTGTAATAGCCTGCTACTTCGCATATCTTCCTCTTCTGTTGAATCTGATGATGAAAACTTTCAACGTCAGTTTCCTATTCCTGTAACCACAATCATGCGCAACGATGTTTTGAAAAACTACGAAGCTAATCTCATAATTATTATTCGCATATATCTCTTTTACCCATTTACAAATAATGGGAAACTGATTAAAGAAATGTTAAAAAATACCTACACGAATGTCTTGTTGAATGAATAATTACTTTAAATAAAAAAAAATTAATACTTTTTACAAAAAAATATTGTTTTTCGTATATTCAGTTGATTGTTTAAAAATTTGTACTGCATATAAATCTTAAATTTAATTAAGATGGTGATAAATAATTTTTAATTATGCGATTATTACAGAACATTGATTAAAATTAGAAGACTGAAAATTATTGATTAAAATATCTGAAAACCCGTCTCTCTATTTTGGCCAAGTTAGTCTGTAGATAAGTTTGATAAAATACAAGATTTGTTTTCGGTAAATAATAAAAATTCGATAATTTTGGTCAAGTTGTCTGTAGATAAGTTTGATAAAATACAAGATTTGTTTTCGGTAAATAATAAAAAAAGAGAAACTTGAGGTAACCCAAACATTTTGAGAATACTACCAAATTCCACTGTCTGGCAAGGGCTTTGAGGTTAATTTACTGTAAAAAAAATCGCCAAAATGCGAAAAATGAAAAAAATAATAAAATAAAAAGAAGACTAAAACCAATTATCTGAAGCATACCTTGATTTTCAAACGAATTCCCAAATTTTATTTATAGGAAGTCAAAAAGAAGCATAGATTAAAAAAATAGCGATATAACGTTTTTTCCTTATTATATAGCATAAACATAATTTGCGCAAATTTAACACAGATCAAGCCTTCTTATCTGAAAAAATATTTTGTTACGGTATCGAAAGCACTTGAGTCTAATGAGTCTTTGAAATAATGAATGGGAAATAGAAATTGGAGAGACATTTTATAAAACTTTTATATTGAACAGAAACATCCACTTGAAATTAGAAGCGGTGAATTTTATCTAATCATTTCGAAATTCCAGGAAATTCTCGGAATTCTGTTTTATAAAATTTTTCTTGTGTCTCAAATTGAAATTTTGAATATTGAAATTGAAATAAAAATACTTCTCCAATTCCATTCATGATAATTTCTATATAGTTTGTTTTGCACTGTGTAAACTTTCCAAATCATTAAGCAAATAGTCTTATTATCAGTGTATGTTTTTATACTTGTCTCCATTCTTTTATATTAATGGATATTTTGAATTAATACGATTGAAATCCGTGTATATACTCGGAAAAAAATCCAACTATACCATCATAAATTTAATAAATTATTAAAACGATATAAAATAACATACTTGGACTATAAACTTGCAGGCTGCTGGAAGTCAACCATTTGGTTTAAACTTTCTTTGTGTTCATATATAAATAAAATATTAAAGTACTTCATTACAAGAAACCTACGATGTAATAATGATGTTGCATTTAAGGCTTCAAGAAAGGCTCCAGCTGTATTAATAAATTGAAGAAATGTACTGTGATAATTTTATAAATGTTTAAATTGTACACTTTTCTTGAAAGTATGAGCAACTTTCTTATGAAAACATTCGGAGTTAAGTTACCGGAAGAGATGTATAAAAGAGACTGATTTGAGAATTATGGTAAGATTTCTAAGACCTCTAAATTGAAAAATATTAGAATTTTTCGTCGTTCCATTCGTTTAAAGGCCGGTACTGATATGTGTATATGGGCCTGGTGCGTATTATATCATTTATCGAGGGTTGTCCATTTCATCAAATTCTATTGATATTATAGATCAAACATTAAACAAAATGAAAAACCCAAAAATCTAAAAACTAAAATACAGGATATTTTCTTTTAAACTGACACCCCTCAAAGCCATCTGTAGCTTGATCTATCAGCTAAAATGCTACCAGATTTGGTAGAGGTCCTAAAGATGACATGGGAAGAAGGATTCCGAGAAAAAAAAATTAGTTCCAAAAGTCGCCGATAGAGGAAAATGTGGCGCTGTTGTTGCCTACACAATTGAGAATTAAACCAAATGTATGAAAAACTAGAAATTTCAGTGCCATACCGCTTTAATTCAGCAAATAAACTACCCCAAAGAGTTAGAGATATTTCAGTGCATCATAGCACTTTATTCAATATAAGCCCTCCGCGACGAGGCCATAGACTTTTAATGTGACTACCCTTGTCGGAACCACACATTGTATCCTGTACACAACATTCTCAATGTCCATTCTCCCGA
>BGPR01031388.1:0-18079 GCA_013235015.1 Araneus ventricosus | reverse complement strand
TCTTTTCGTTTTCCTTTAGCAATAAATCTTACCACCACATTTGTAGTGATACATTTGGATAAGAAAGTAAATAAAAAGTAAGAATAAATAAATAATAAATAGAAAGGAAAAACTACACAGCATATCTACGGTTAGAGACTTCCTAGATTACCCACTTTAGGGGGAGTAGAACTCTAGTAATGTTCGAAGACCATTTAACATAGAATCGAAGTTCAGAAATCTCATGGGGCTTGCATCTACCAGATGCTGGGTACTTTGGCCAAATAAGACTAAAAGCCTTTCAGACACATACGTTTATTGACAATGGACGACACAAACACAGAGATACACATAAAACGTACGGCAACGCCGAGATCACAAGTAGTTCTGATTGCATCAATTATTTCGCAGACTGTCGTCACAACATCGCCGCCTGGTGGCGGTTACATTTCGCTTCACTTTACAACAAGTAAGTTAGTGGTACGTCTCAGTAAAAAAAAAAGTCCCCGACCGCAGTTCATTACTCAGGAATCAATTATTGCACATTAAAACATAAAATGTTTGACATCTGTATATGTCAAGATGCGCTCACCTGGTACTTTTAAGATCAACATTTTATTTAAATTATTGTACATTAGAAACTGCCATCTGTAATATGCAAAATTCTAATCTATTTAAGGAAAAATAATTATATTTTTTAATTAGCTTTTACGCTAAACAAAATATAAATTCTTTTTTAATTTTGTGATTGAATGAATATATAAGGATATTCTCTCTCTCCGATTGCAATTGTTTCTATTTGTTTTCAGGGACTACATCACAATTCGTGTTTACGTGAAAGATACTGAAGTCAGTGTTTTGTCGCACAATCCTTTGTATGGGGTAAGGAAAAAATTTCTGAAATTCTGCTAAATAGATAGGCAGATGACACTCTGATATTACGCTTGTTTTGCATTATTTTGACAACCAAGCAGAGACTTTTAAAGAGACAGATGACACTCTAATATTATGTTTGTTTTGCATTATTTTGACAACCAAGCAGAGACTTTTAGATAGACAGATGACACTCTATTTTTACGTTTGATTTGCAATATTTTGACAACTAAGCAGAGATTTTCCACGAACATCACAGAAAATTCATATAATACCGTATTTCTTCGAACTTCTGCCAAACATTTTTATAAAAATATTGATCTTAGCCACACATTGGAACATTTGGGTGTCAAGACCACATATCAAATTTCATTCACCTTGTTTATTGTGATTTTGAGTTATGGTGTTCGTATACACAAGAATATGGAGGTAGACAGATAATCAACCCGTTAATGGATTTGGCCTAAAATTTAATGCAGTTACAATTCTATTAATCTGTCTAATTTCATTTATCTATTTGCTAGCTTTTTAATTCATTGTGTTCACATGCATGCGGGTTCACAGACAGAATTTCTGCTGACACAATCCGTCGAGAATTTGGATCCACAGAATTTGTGTATAAACAGCATACCAAATTTCTCCCGTCTAGCTTGTTGCGCATTTCAGGTATCGTCTTTACACACAGGAAAGTATAATTACGGAAACGGGAAGGGAATCCCTTAGATAGGGATGAAATGTGGGGGTAGTTCAAATTCTTGAAGTCTATATTCTATTCTTGACGGTTATAGTACTTTCTCTTTGTATATGAGAAGGATAAAAAATAAGGATATATGAAGCTCTTGAATTTTTTTTAAAACTTATTTTTATCGAATATATAGGATGTCCAAAAAGGCCGTTTTAAAATTTTAAGTTTAAGGCCGGGCATACAGAAATAGGTCATTTTAAGAATTGAACATGTGGTCGGAAATGCTGCAGGTGCCTCTTTGTCAATGAATTAAGTAAAAGAAAGGATGAACCAAATAAAATTTACAACACAGATTTAATGAAATACAAATTTACAAGAACACAACGACGCAGTTGCATGAATAATAACGTGTAAAGTGTATATCGCTTCAGACGACAAGTTCTTTAAGTGCTCTAAAGGTTTGTTATAGATATTGCGTTCTACATGCCAATATCCTATCTATTATATTGCGTATGACTTGTAATGGTGTTATTTATGCAACTGGGCTGCTGTGGTATTGTAAATTTATATTCCATTAAAGATGGGTTGTGCATCTCATCTGGTGTATCCTTTTCTTTCACTTAATTCACTGACAAAGAGCCCTTTGTAGCGCGTCGCCATTTGCTTTTCCTACCACATGTTCTACTTCAAAAATGACTTGTTTCTATACACCTGACCGACCTTTAAGGTTTGTAAACGACTTTCCGAGACGCCCTGTAATTAAAAAATTACAACTATTTTTAATTGTATATAATAAAAGCCCTGTATAAGCATATGATAGTTCCTGCATGTTAATATGAATGTTTATTGCTTGCTGATTTGCGCTTTCTTGATGAATATTATTGTTTATTGCATGTTGAATTGTACTATTTTAGAGCGTTTGGTGAATTTTGATGGTAATTACACATTGATTTGTGCTTTTTTAGAGTTTTGAGGTGTTCAGTTACGTCGGCGGACTGATGGGCTGTTGGCTTGGCATCTCAGTGTGGACGTGCTTCGGTATGACCGGAAAGAAGTTTCAGACAGTTGTCAAGTACGTGAAGAACCTCAGGAAAAGGCCAAGAAATTCTTTTGAAGTCGTCCCTTCGCTGAAAAAGCATACATTTTGAACTCAGCGGAGATTGTCTTATGCCTAAAGATAGTTTTTTTTGAAGTAGAGTTTAATTGGAAATTATTGTTTAAAATTAGCTCTTGAGTACATGCAAAAAATGCTGTTGCATCAATAAAGATTGTTTACTTTTTTGTTTTATTTTTTGAAAAGTACAGCGATGGAAATACTCCCAGTTATTCATGATCTTACGTTGTAGGACTGTTCCCTTCCAGATTTCGAACTTGTACTTTAATCTATAAATCTTTGTAGTGGTGAAGCCGGATGATGTATCACATTGCAGTTAGGTTCTAAATCGGTTAAACTATCGATATATTAGAATAAAGTTTCTATTTGAATAATATCTACGATTTCGTTAAGAATAACCAACAAAAGATAAATTATCTTCTCCTTGCAGTTATTTATTTAGAAAATGCACTCTACAGAATAAACTCCAATTACAGAGTGCATGGTACAGAAACAAACACTAAAATAGCTGTAAAATACAGATTAATAAAAACAACAGATAGACACAGAAATCACTAAAAACACAACACGATTTTAAAAAGCACACAAAATAAAAAAATTTCAAGAACACAAAAGTCACAAACATTCGGTCTTAAAAACACCATAAGACATATTAAACACATCAAGATCATCAGAGTACCTGTTAAAAATCTTGTAAAATTTAATAAATAGAAAAATTACGTATGCAATTAAACCTGGTAAATACATTTACAAATAAGCAACTCTTCCTCAGACTTCTAGTCGGCACAGAAAAATGATACGGCTCAATATGTCACTGCAATCAATGGCATCATTAATTATTATCTTATGATAAAATAAAAGATCACGTCGGACTCTCAAATTATGAATGCCAAAGATGTTACATAAATGAGATGAGGATAAGTCTTGTGGATAATGGTGATTTGTTTGGTAAAATAAGTAACGCAAATACCTAGATTGTACCTGTTCAATAATTTTAATTTTATTTTTTAAGGGTCCCAGACAGACAACAGTATTCAAGACCCGAGATTTAATCTAGCCTTTAAGCATTAATCATGATCCAGGTACCTTTCATTTGTTGTGATCGTATCTCATTAATGAGACTTTTTAAAACAAAATCTTTTGTCTTCTGAAAAAGTAAAATAACTAAACTGGCTTAATTCTGAATATTTTTATTGATAACTATTAAAAATGAGCCGTACATGACAAACAGGTCTACGAAAGTCATTGGTATTTAATTCACCTGATCTTCATTTCTATCGCCAACAAACCATCATAATTTGTCCAAGGGTACCAGTTGACGAGTTTTTTGTCATCCTCACCTCCAGGAACGTGAACTCCATTCGGGTTACTACGAGAGCAGTTTCTGTACCACCATCCGCCCCTTTTCTCTTCTGTGCATACATGATCGGCTACGTCGTTTCTTTTATCCTTTGTTGAAAACTTCGTGTTGTCTGCATCTCTGATGCCATCCCCTAGATAAAGCATCATCGATTGTTAAAAGGATTCCTTTATTTAACGCGCTTTCCTCGGAGCAGTTCGTTGGGCGCACTAAGAAGCCATTTGACCCCATCGACACGTCGTCATCATCGATAGCTAAAATTACACAATGGGCTGTTTGTGGGATAGACATGTATTTCCTCTCGGAAGAATCAAGTGACTTCTTAGTGTTCCCAGCTACTGCCTACTTGTAAACGCGTTTTTATCAGCTGCTAAATCAGTTATCATTCGCAAAAATGCTTAGAAATTTAAAAGCTTAACATTCGCAGAACAAACTGTTTCTTCCGAACGCTGTAGGGTTCTGTTATTAAAAATTAAATTTCCTAGCCAAGTCTTGGAGAGAAAATATATTTTGTTGAGAGATTTAATAAATATATTACGGAATCGAGGGCAAAACAGCCCCCCCCCCCCATTTTCTTGCCCAGTTTGTTGCGCAAACTAGTGAAATTTCCTGGAATTTCATAACACACCCTACTGCACATGACTGAACTGCCACAGTCCATGGAGTTCGGCTACTACGCATAGTTTTAGAAAAGTTTCAAGTTTTTGAACATTATACTGTAGTTCCATCAAGTTTTCTTCCTAAGGTAAGTCAAAAAAGTTATTATTATGTTTGGATAAGCTCTGTAGTTTCGTTAATATTTCTCTTTGAACTGTTCATTTATGTACTTGTATTGTAGTTTCTTAGTTTCTAACTTATCTTTTCTGTAGTTTTTTTTTAACGCTGCACTTGGAGCATAATGGAACCCGATTCCATTTTACCCCTGTATAATTTGCGTATTGCTGTATTGCTTTCTCTACCTTTAAATCTAATTTCAAAGATAAGCACGGTGGGATTGGGAAGATACTTTCCTGTTATAGCCTAGAAATCGTTGCCCATTCTGTTTCAAATTGTGAAAAATTACATTCGGAAGTCAAAAAGGCAGGAATGGTCCTTAGAGAATTTGAAGAGGGCTGTAGATGTAACAAAAAAATTTGACCGAAGAACGCTCGAGCACAATTTAATGTACCATAAACTATAATTATTAACTGCGTCCAGAACAAACTAAAAGATGACAATGGTGAGCTCAAAAACACTTCGGGTTATTATGTTCCTGATTTTTCGTCGGCAAAAGAGACATAATTTGTTGGGTATCTACAAGAAATGGAAGCCAGATTTTTGAGATTGACAATGATAGATTGTCGTCATCTAATTTTTCAATTAACAGAAAAAAATATTTTTTCATCCTTTCAATAAGGGCATACAAATGGCAAGTGAAGACTGAATGAAATCCTTTTTATCCATGCATTCCGAACTTCCTGTGCACAAGTCTGAGGCGACATCCGGTGCTCGTGATATGGCTTTAATCGGCCCAATGTAAACGTGTTTGTTTGTAATGTTTGATAATGTCATAAAGAATGGAAGGTCTTAGGTAGATAGAGAAGTCATTTGTGAGAAGAGTGGGAAAAATATTACCACCAGTAAGCTGGAAGTCTTCTACCCAGGCTTAATCGTGACGCCTCTAAAACTTCGCGATGTCGAAAAATTACTGACAAAGCATTTTGGACCAAAATGGGAGAGTGTCGACAAATTGAATTTCACAAAAATGTGTTAAAATCAGCAGCTCAAGGACGAGAAGGGTGAGAAAGGAATCCACAAGAAGAAGACAAAGACGATATTTTATACGAGACGCGTGAAGAAGATGCTGCCACTAAAATCTGATTTTTTATGCTTGATTCTGTTTTTTATAGTAAAAATATAAACTTTCTTGCTTCAACTTCGCATAAATTAATATTCTTCGTGATTCCAATACAATTTGATTTAGTTATGGTGAGTTCAAATTGTTGAAAACCGTTCATATCTAAAACTATCTGCAAAACTGTTTATCTCGAATTGGTGTTGAAACGTTTCGAATGCCATGCAGGTTCTTTAACCTCATTTTGGTTAGATATCACAGAACTTTCACTTTTTCCAAAAATTCTCTTTTTTTGGATGAAGCAGAACTTACACAGTTCACGACATAAATAATCTGACACTTAAATTATCTTCTATTTGTGTTTGCCCTCTGCGATGTTCATGATTGGAGCATAAAAATCCTTCTCGAAAGCTATTCGATTATATCGCAATCCAGACGAATCGCTAATTGATCACTGGCATCTCTTTAAGAATCGAGCAACACCGATGATGTCACTATGACAATATTAATACTGTTTTTTTGTGCTTTGTGTTTCCAATACCAGAAGGAAGTGGTCGAAACTTACCAGCTGTGCCATCATAATCACCAATATGCATTGTATATCCAGCCTCTTCATCCTCTATCCAGAAGGGCGAATAAACGGCGAAGCGGCTTTCTCTGCTCACGTTTTTCATATCAAAGCGTAGAGAGTATTGTCCTTGATTGGTCAAGGCAAATATGATGTCATTTCCTGAAAAATAGCAATGAATAATACATTTAACAATCCTCAACAACTATTCAGAGTGAATAAAAGGGTTTAAAATTAAAAATGACTTTACCTATCCAAAACTCTTCTCTTATGTCTCCAAATCCGTGTTTGTAACTTTTCCAGTCTCTGTAAAAGTCAGTTTGGTTAGGAGACTCTGTTCTCCTTTGGATCACCTGAAACCACACATTATATTTGTAGTTTAAGCAAGAACATCGTTTATTGTTTTAGGCTTTGTACAAAATTCGGGGACTTCAGATTTCAAAACCGTATAAGAAATTAACCCTCTGACTTCCGATTTTTTTTTAAAATTACTATTTAGATGTCACGTTTAAAAACATGTTGAAATACCGTTGAACCAAGAGAAATGTTATTTATATACAAGGCTTTATTAGTATACTACTATTCGATGTTTTAAAAGTTCAAAGTTAACCCATTAGCTTGAGAAAATTGCAGGATGCAGCAGAAAATAGACTTGCTTCCTACCAGCAGAAATCGGGGTTTTCAGAGAGTTAAGCTGTATTTATATCAGCAGAACGAAACTATGTGGCACTTCAACATGTTCCAAATAACCAGCGGGGTTGTTCTCCCTTCATCTTTCAAATATCTCACGAGTTTTCTGTTTTGCTTATTTTGGATTCACAGACCGTTTTCTGGCAACCATCTGATTTAAGCAAAGTTTATTGATAGTCCATCCATTCAAAAAGGATTCGTGGAATAAGAAAGTTTAAAAAGTTCTGGTAAATACTATGTATAAAATATCTGTTAAGTGCAAGAGTATTGATCTCAAAAATGGATTTCAGATAATCCAAACATCAGATTGTTGTAATTGTATTTGTTTCTTATTAGTTAGGATAAACAAAATATTGCTTTTATTTTTCCGTTCGGAATAATAGAAGAGATTCGCTTTACCGTCCATCCTCCGCCATCCGTATCCATATCGCAGTATACTTGCACCGACCGTCCATCCATGACGCGATTTCTGGGCCATATCTTGTATACGCCACTCTTCTTCTGTCCATTTTCTAAAACTTCTGAGCAGTCAACAGGTCTCTTGTGGCGAACATCAACAACAACTTCGGTGACATTGTTGGTGACATCTATAAGCACAGATCAGTTTCATCGATACAGTCAGTTTTTACAAAATGTACTAGCAAAATACTTTCATAAAAGATAAACACATTTCGAAACTTCAAAGTTTAACCCTCCATCATTCGCAGTCATTGGTGAGACTTAAGATTATGATACGGTCTTACCGGCAAGCTCGCAAAACGTTCAACAACCATTAAAATTCACACCAACCATTGCCATCACCAAATGGCAGCCATCTTGGAAACAAATAAACGAGCTTTAACTTGAGAAACATTCGTTTTGCTGGGTTAAAATTAAAATTTTATGAATTTCCATTATTGGGGAGTTTTTGCTTGAAAAAAATTCTACCGCGCACCGTAGTCAGTATCTATCAGATATTACGACTAACGGAGGGTTAAGGAGTTTAATATTACACCAGTGCTATTTTGAGACTGTCCTCGAAATTTCGAACCATGGTCAGATAACGATGGCCAGAGGTTATATTTCATTAACGGGTGGAGGTTTGATCTTGCCAAATTTTGTGTGCTCCAGGCCCATTTCCACAGTGAAAAGTGTTTACTTTTTAGTGAAATCGAGCCACGGTCCTGCAGCCCAATTTTATTGACCAAGACACCGTGTTCCTCAAAAACTTCAAAACCAGGGACTAATTCAATATGTGCATATTTCTTCACTTTTGAATATCAGTAGTGTGATATGCGAAAAGATCCAAAGCGCCGTCCTAGAAGATTCTAGATATAATGAACCGCTATCTTAAAAATTACTTGTTGTACCCTTCTTTGAAGAACTTTCCGTACCTTAATTAGCAATCAAACAGAAGGTTATTCAAAACTATCCCATCGATTATAAATGACTATAACTCCCTTGTAAAAAATGAATATGAACACAATATAGAAGGAATCTTAAAGTCTTGTTTGGGAAGTCACATATGGGTACAGATTAAACTATGAGACGTCCCTCGGTCATATGGGAAAACTTTATCAAGGCAATCATTAACAGGTTTACAGGGTTGTTATATTTAAAGTTCGCCTATTCAGAAGGCTGTAGAGCTCATTCTATGGCTCCAAATGAAACAACATTTCACTAGAATGTAGAACGAGCGGTAGATAGCAATAAAAGTATTGTGCACTATCTTGCTTAAAAAAGATATTTTGGACGAAAAAAGACTTTACATTTAGAACTGAATTTCGGCAGCGTTTTCAGTTAAAAATATAAAAACTCGACCCAACACACACAGACACAAAATGAGATATTAAATAAAAACTAGAAGCTCTCGACGCCTTCCAGGCGGGTTCGCGGCCAGCACCCGCTTTGCTCAGCACTGTCCTTGCCACCTGGCTGCTTCGAGGCTCTCAGCAACTACTTTTTTCAGTTTTAAATATTGCATGAACATCAGTGAAACAGATCATAAAACCATAGTAGATTTCACACATATTCTTTGTAGATAACAGATTTCTTTAAAATTGTAAAATCTTTCAATAAACCCCATCTAGTTTTAATGCTTTGCATAACGTTTTCACAAAATTTGGCATGA
This sequence comes from Araneus ventricosus, assembly GCA_013235015.1. Classification (NCBI taxonomy): domain Eukaryota; kingdom Metazoa; phylum Arthropoda; class Arachnida; order Araneae; family Araneidae; genus Araneus; species Araneus ventricosus. The sequence goes on along the minus strand of BGPR01031388.1, from coordinate 8,866 downwards.
AAGTCTTCAGATCTATTAACACAGAATGATATCGCCCTAAATAAACAGTTTCCATCTAATTAGTATTTTACAATACGTTTGACAATCCATCTCAAAATTAAAACATTCATTCCAAAAATAACTACAATTTCACATTTAACAACACTGCATTTCAATAAAGTTTTTGAACAACAACTAATTTTCCTGTTGTCAATCTAATAAAAATAAATTTGGAAAAGAAACGAAATCGTTTGCTGTTTATTTTAGATTAAATTTTAACAGGAAAAACATAATAATATTTACAGATACGTCTTAACAAAATCGTCCGCTAGTAAATTAAATTTTAGAGATGTCTTAAAAAATCGTCTGCTATTGAAACTAAATTAAATTGCGTTGAGATGCAATACAATTGTATACAAATGAAAAATATTATTTTAAACTTGCGAAAATAAAGCAGAGCATTTAGAATGGTTAGTTCTTTTGAAGGAGTGACGTAATATACTGGCGAAATAAGTTCAGTTTTTTGGGGCTCATTAACTCCGTACTATTTTGCAAATAACTCTTCTTTATTTCCGGTAATATATTCCGTTATATGACGTATAGATATGTCATCAAGGGTCGTCTGCCACCCACCATCCTCAATTTTCGAACGAAATCGAAAAAACATATTGAGAATGTATGGTGGAGAAGTGTTTTGTCGATTTCGTTCGAAAGTAGGGGGGGGTGGGGGGGGGGCCCCACGACCCTTGATAACATATCTAGAAGTCATAAACTTTCAATTTAAAAAAATTGTCGAAATATGTTTTGTGGTTGAGGCTGGGGGATTTCTACAAGGTTTTTCCCCATAGACAATATATAGAGGAGAAGTGTTTTTTCGATTTCGTTCGAAAATAGGGGGTGATGGGGGGCAGACGACCCTTGATGACGTATCTAGAAGTCATAAACTTTCAATTTAAAAAAATTGTCGAAATATGTTTTGTGGTTGAGGCTGGGGGATTTCTACAAGGTTTTTCCCCATAGACAATATACAGAGGAGAAGTGTTTTTTCGATTTCGCTCGAAAATGGGGGTGGGGGCAGGCGACCCTTGATGAAATATCTAGACGTCATAAACTTTCAAATGAAAAAAAATTGTGAAAATCGGTCGAGTGGTTGAGGCTGGCCTACTCGTTGAAGGTTTTTGTACCAAATTATTTTAAATATATAGATAATCTGCAACAATTACCTCAGTTATTTGCGCAGCGTCACCTATTGATGAAATTTTAACTTTTTTCCCCTTTTTCTTTTATTCCGATTTTCACAGAGAACAACACTTGTGCTACTTTCTAGTGAAATCTTGTTTCATTTGGAGTCGTAGAAGCGGTTCCAGGGCCTTCTCTATGTGTGAACTTTAATTATAATAACCCTGTGTATGCAAATGTTTTAAATTCAGGATATACATAAATAATACAGAGATTAGAAAATCAGCAAGAGTGTATGGGGAAGCGTTGGAGTCTGAACGACAGAAATTATTTTAATGCTGATTTTTCTTGACATACGTGAAACAAGTAAAGCTAAATGAAAGTGCGCAACAAATAGTAGTAACGGAAGTGTGGCATGCATACCGCACGTTGGGTACTTATTTCTAGCTTCTTCAATCAAATTCTTAGCAATTTCCAGGTAGGCTGAAACTTTCTCCTTTTCTCCGCATTCACTCGAATTTGTAGAAACATTTTTGTTGTCGTTTTCTGAAATATAAACGTGCGATTAAGAAATTAGAACCAGTGGGGTTTTCTTAAATATATTTATGAAAAGAAGAAAGAGATGGCAAAATATGAGAGAGATAAGTATTCCAAATTCGAAACTCATGCGAGTGTACAGGGTGGTCATAAAAGATTGAACAACTCATTTCAAACATTAATAAAAAAATAATGTTACAACTACGGTTTTTTCTAAATGAAAGAACAAATAAAAATTTTTTTCTCAGATAGGTGGCGTACTTCTACCGAATTCTAAATCTTCTACAACTAGAGAATTCCATACGCTGTGGCTACCGATTGGCAGAAGCCGATGCGAGTTTTGTGGTTTCCTTTTTCAGTTTTTCTTGAATATCTCGAAAACTATTCAGTTTTCACAACAAATTAAAGAGCGTAAAATTCCGAAAAGTTCATGCTTTTATTTTTCTTCTAGGTTTAATCGTTTCGCAAATAACTGCTCTCACAGTGGGAGATATCCAATAATTTACGACCATCCAGACCACCGTAACGGCGCGTTACCTATCCGAAAGAAAACTTTTTAAAATGCGCTCTTATTTATAAAAAACCGTAGTTATAATATTATTGGTTTTTTAAATTCATTTTTGAATTGGGTTCAATATTTTATGACCACCTGTATTTTAAGAGATATTCTAATGAAACAATAATCTGGAAAAGTTCTTAAAAATATCCAAACTTGCGGCCCTATACAACTAAAAAAAATTCCCAGCCTCATCCTTTTATGAAAAGTTTTATGACGACCCAAATTGTATGGAAAATCTCTGCACATAAGGAAAATTTATTTATTATTTTCTGAAAATCGTTGAAGGAAAAAAAAAACATTTTTGAACTCAAACAAAAGTTTTTTACATAAAACCTTTACGGTGACAGAGATTTTTTGTTTAAAATTGAAAATATATAATAAAAGTGTGGAAATGATTAAATTATAAAAATCCATTTTTGCTCACTCACACTTTGGGTATAATCTAATTAAACAGTTTATAAATTTAAATCCTTACATTTTCATACGTTTTTGGAAAATAAAACCAATTATAAGCAGTGAAAATAAATATGTAGTTTACTATATAAGCTTGACGGATTCCCACATTTTTCAGGAATGGCTTTATGACATCCGAAATTTTTTAGGAATGGCAATATGACATCCCAATTTTTTAGGAATGGTTTTATGACATTCCAACTTTTTTAGAAATGGCTTTATGGCATCCCAAATTTTTGGGGAATGGCTTTATGACATCCCAAATTTTATAGTTCCTATATAATTTCTTTCAAAATGAGAGATTGTAAGAACTACTAGGTAATTAAAGGGTGTTTAAGAAACTAAAACATATTAACATTAAATCTTTTAAGATCTTTAGAAAAAGGTAAAAGCTGTAAAGATTGACTTTTGAAAACAAATAAGTTTCCAACAACTAGAAGATGAGGACATTATTTCATTAAAATTATTTTCACGCAAATGAGATGAACTTCTGTTGATTTGACGCTGTCAAGCCTACAAAACAATTTTAAAAAAGTATTATTATTTGGAGATATGAATGTAAACAAATGTAGTCAGCACAATTCTCAAACTCCTCCTTAAACAAAAATTTCAGACTCCGCATTTGAAAGTATGTATTTGTAGATATATCAGATGCCATATTGTTTTTAAATGTACGAAATTTTTTATGCACTTACCGTCTGAGTAGATGATTTTAGGGGGGGGGCGCCTCAAATATGGCAATGAGAAATCCTAGAGGACACAATAGTGGTTATGTTGCTCTTATGAGCTCGTCGGCGATGACGAGTCATATCTCTGTCTGAGCGTTCGTCGCATGAGCTGATCGTAACAAGGGCTATTGTGAACCACCCACAGAGCCCGAATTTGTTGTTCGCGGTGGCCGGGCCATTGAGTTCACTCCCGGGGCCAAGGCAGTGCCGGTATATTTCTTTATGGTTACATTTCGAATAGTGTGAATCGAACTCAAGCGGACAATTGTAGCTGTTTAAGTGGCAGCCGGTGGAAGCACCCACATTTATTTCCCACGAATTTAAAACCCAGTTGTTCACAGATAGAACTGTTTTCATGAACTTCGATGTTCCCTAATCTAAGTGAAGTCACTAATCCCACAAAAAATTAAATAGGACAATAAAGTAATGAAATAAAAAATAATAAACAAAGTAATGAAGTTAATAATAATAATAAATTAAATTAAATTAAAGATAAATATTTAAATTTGCTGAAATTCTACATTTGAAAATTTGAGTGAAATGTTTCCGAATCAAGATAGTCTTCTGAGTTTTTTGTGTTAACTCATTTCAAGAAACTTTCGCAGATAGGTACAGCCAATATTTTTGTAAGCCAAAAATTCATTCTGTGCATCTACTTGGGGATGGGATCCGTAGTTTATGAAGCTTTGTTCAAGAGACTAAACCAAAGGAATGTCACATAGAAAAGAAAGCTCTGGGTACAGTTTACTTATATTTTAATACAGGGCTGGTCTAAAATATCTGACGAAATTTAAAGTCAAGTAAAGGGGAACGCAATAAGAATATTTTATGTTGTTTTTGCTTATATATACATCCAGGTCTACTTACATGAGATCCACGAGATGGTATCCGTTAATGCTCCAGTCGCTGTGAAAAACAGAGGTTGCACTTTCTCGCCATACATGAGTTAGCAGCAAATTTTGTATTGAAATATATATCTACGTAAACGGAGCGTTGAGATGGTAGAAGGCTTTGTCTTAAACCGTCATTCTTGGTACGGATTAGGGCAGTACGCATTACTGTTCGAGAATACGGCGTTCATTTACATGCATTTTAATTGTGAGGTAAACAAGATATCTTGCAGAAAGATGCCGTATGTACCATCGTTCAAGTGTCAATAGAATGTTTGGTTCTTCCAACTGGTTGTGTATCATAAATGTGGAATCTTTAATGTTAAGTATAGGGCCATCTTATCTAGTGAGCTAATCGGGCTGCAGTCCAGGGGTGTCCTTAGTCTAAAGTTGCCTATAAATTTACTAAACTTTTAATTTTAATTTTGAACCAAAACATTCATTAAATTATAATTTTAAATATGAAAAGGCACCGATTTGCAAATTGTAACGCGTTAGTCACAGAACAGATTACCTTTTCTGCTCCTCAATTATTTCATTAAGTTGGTATTTCCTTTGGGCCATAGGCGCTAAAATTCCTAGTTATGGTTCTGATGGGGCGCCAAATAACTCAATCCCAGGGTGCTCAAACTTTTTAAGACGGCCCTGGTTAAGCATGCGATGTAGTGCCACGTAGATCATCATGTGTCCAAAGATAAGAATATTGGTTTGTTAAACATATCTGAACTTGCAAACGTATCTTCATCAGTGATCTACGTCAGTACTTTATATCCTATATTGCAGAATCCATTTTATATTTTATCTCCAATAAAATCACAGTATGTAAAATAAGTGAATCATTTGTCGATCAAAGTGATGATAATATATGATAACTAACAGTAAGGCTTTTTCATGTCAATCGTACTCTAAAATTGTCATGAACAAGATATTTAATAATACAATTTTAGGTACTCACCGCAAGTTGGATGAAGATCTTTAGCTTTGTTGATTGATTCTTTAGCAAGATCTAACAATGCCTGGTGCTTTTCCTTTTGCTCACATGCAGATAAGTTTGTTTCTGTTCTGACGACTGTTAAAAGAACCAGGAGAACCGCACCCAGATAAATGCTCGATTTGCACCTGAAATAATAATAGAAAAATATATGATTTTAAAAAAATACAAAAAACATCTGTTAATGTGCTGCATACGTAACAAAGAAAACATAGTCGTCTATCTGAAAAAAGCAAATGCGGATATTCCTATCAAAACATACTTGTTAGGTTCCATCGAGAATCCATGTCATAGGAAACAAAACACTGGTACAAAAAAGGCCTTTAGTTTCCAAAAACACAAAAAAGTTACCATTACCTATATTTTTCTAATAAAGATAAATACTATCATTAAATTCCTCTTTTGTAATAAAAAGATTAATAAAATAATAAGATAAAAAGTAATTTCTATAAAATATCTGTTATTTTAGCTTTCTTTAAAGAAGAAAGTTTTTTGCATATGTTGTTCTGAAGGGCTGAAACACTAGAGAAATTCTCTTTTAAACTCCATTTATTTTTCAATAGAAAGATTTCATTTCTAGGGAAAAACAACTCCAACTAGGCGGTGAAGCAAGCATATAGAATTCTTTACGCATTTTATTTTCTCTTATACTAATGATAGGAAAAGAAAGTATTTGATTTTTTTAAAAATACGACTTTGATACTTCGCATTTTAGACTTCTCTCAGGCGAAAAAAAAGAGTTCCAAATTGCAAACGTGCCGTACTGTTTAATTATACGAGAAAAACGAGGGTTTAAAATAAAATGTTAAATTTCTTTTTTCCCTTGTGCTACTGACCCATGAATTATATTACATATTTCAGATGTAATATACACAAAATTCGCTTGATCAATTTTTCTCTTAACAGTTCTCAATGCATTCTGAGTTGTTCGAGGATTTCTTTAGTTCTTGGATCATATTGCGCTATGGCGTGTTGTGAGAGAACTTGCTCCGGTTTTCGAATCACGTGATAGAAGTGTTTTCCGTAATTCTAATATAAATATATTACTTGTAAATTTTTCATATTGAACAATTCGAAATTTTGCGTACTGTGAATGTCATATGACAGTTGAATTCATTTATGAAATATTCTGGAAATCTGAAGATTTATTATGTTAGCATAAAAAAAAACTGAATATTAAAAGATCATGCATGATATCGGAACCTCACTTTTGACGCTATAATTCTGGATGACTATGAACAAAATATAAACAATCCTTACATTCCAGGCAGTGGAGCTAATTCAGTTACAATTGAAATGTGACGTCATAATCACATGTGAAATGTAACTAAAGGAAAGAGTCAAATGTATGCACATTTTGGCAACGTTTTAGGGTTGCCAACAAAAAGAAAAAGGCTACCACATTTGGCGTCAAGAAAAATTCAACTTGGCGGACCGCACCGTGTTCTTAAGAAGAGATGAAATGGTAATTAAAATTTATAATTAGTAATTAAAATTAATTATTAAAATTATTATTAATATAATTAGTTATCTAGTTATAATTATTGATTAAAATTAATTATTAATAATATAATTAATTATCTAGTTATAATTAATGATCAAAATTATTCATTAAAATTATTATCAATATAATTAATTGTCTAATTACAATTTTAATGCTATTAATTATGATTCATAATTATATTAAAATACAAGTTGAATAATAAAGACGTTATTACTAAAGTAATTATGGGCAATAAATCCATTTACGTTGCGGACTCGGAACGAATCTGCATATCCGGATACGCAGCCGAACCCGCATCCGAGTCCACGAAAGGAACGAATCCGACATATCACTATTACACAGTATAGAAACGAAACGGAACAAAAACTATCGCAAGTGGTGCTATAGTAACTAATTTGCAAAGACTGACTCTAAATTCAGAACCATTGAGAAATACTGAGCTATATAAAATTTCAGTCATACACTCCAAACTGATGAAACAGCTTTTTCCGAACTTCATGTTCAGTTACAAACCATCTCGCTTATGTTTAGTCTCAAAATGCTTAAAAATTTACAGATATTTTTTTTTAAATATTGAAATTCTAATATCTGTCAAAAATATGCTTTATCCAAACAAAAATATAATTTCTTAGATTTGGAAGTTTTCAAACCGAAAGAATTGATCGTTTAAATGGCTAAATTGTGCCATTGCAACAATTCCTAACGTTACGGAATACACATAAATTTCATCCACTTACATTTTTGTCATCAAAAGAACTTCATTAGCACATGAGTAGATTCGGTATTGAACATAAAATTCGAGTGAGTAAGCTGAAGTATCGAACTTGTTTTTTATCTGAAGATTAAAGTTACGAAGAAGCTTGAAGCTCTTGGAAACCTTCCCATGTGCTTATCATTTTTGGCAGAAAAAAATAAACACATTGTGTTATCTTGCTATGAGACACATGGAAGTACTTAAGAATTTCTTTATTTTCCTGATATTGTGGTATTTGAGATTAATTTACATTGCTTCAAAGGATTTGATTACGCAGGTCAAGTGGCTTTGTAAAAAGATCAGCTGCACTAGATATCGATGATAAGGGAATTGTTTGTTGAATTATTGATTTTCACATCTATTATTAAGCCCATTTATCAAAACATTTCAATATTATTTTCATCTCGACTTTCTTGTATCCTTCCACATAAAAAAATACACTTATAACGTGTGGTTAAAAATAATTGTACCTGTCTGTTATACCAGTAAATGTTCTTGATTGGCGTTAATGTGTAGTCAAAAATATTTATACATTTGAGTCATATCAGTAATTGTTTTCGATTAGCGCCGTTAAAAGTAAGCTGAAAGTAAAAGCAGCTGCCTTTTTCCATTGATGGATCGTAATTTTGAAATTTCCTACGGTAGCTTTGGAAATAATTATCTGACAAAAAATCCTTTTTTCACTCTTTAGGTCTTTATCATCTTTTCAATGATTTTTCCGTTTTCTTTTTTCCTATAGCATTTTTTAAAAAATAATTATTTTTAATTTTCGGCTCGATACCTAACACGCAATCGCATGCATTAAATATTTATGCAACACGGAATTGTAACAGGTTGTGTAAAATAAAAACCATAATAATAAAAAATGTTCAATGTCAGTCATCGTTGCTTATCAATGACTATACGGTTGAACATTCTTTAAAATATTTTCTTTTTTGTGTAAACTTGATAAAATTGTGAAAAAAATAGATTATCACTTGGGGGAAAATAAACTTTTCTCTTTGATTTATTTGATTCAAAATTTGATTGACTTCCATAATTCCTGTGTAAAAACCTTATAATAATTTTTATTACCTAACTCGCTGCCTTTTGCAGTGATAGTGTTCACACGCACACACACGCATACATTTTTTTCCGTAGCAGAAAAATATAAGGCTGTGGGTTCTCCAAACTTTTTGGTTCAAAGGCCACACTGACGGTGGAAATTTTCCAGACAATGGAATTTTTTATGATAGTCATCAAAATATATTCTGCGGCGTGAAATTTGGGTTTTAGGGTGGGATAATCTAAAA